>CANYCX013899400.1:0-10965 GCA_948193385.1 Breynia disticha f. nivosa
CGATTTTTATGTTACCTAGAACAAAACCGATTACATGGCATGTATTTTTGTTGATTCTATGTTGATCTTGGATGTGTTCTTGCGTGTTCTTGATGTATTTTCCGCTGCCAAAAGTTTTAAAACACGTAGGAAACCCAACAGATATGGTATATTAAATAGATAATATATGACTGGTATGTGTTTTAGTGATTTGTGTATAAGGAAAATGAAGGATTTATGTTTTGAAAGATCGTGTGAATATTGATATAGTGGATATAGTTTTGATGTGGTTTTTAATGTATGTTGAATGATGTTGTTATAATTATCTTGAATGATGTTTTAATGTTTTATCGGGAATTGAATGATTAAATGATGATGGAATGTGTTGGAGAATTGAATTGGTTAGTTATGTCGTAAAGTTTGTGAGTGAATATGGTATGGTATGTTGATTATAAGGTTGGTTGAATTTTTTTGGAGTTTTCAGTCGGAAAATCAGCGACCTACGCGTAGTATGAGTTGAACACGCGTTTTTCTGGACAGACTACGCGGGTTGAGCACGACACCGTGTACTTCCTTACGACCACGCGTAGTCTCGATGATCACGCATTCTGTTCTAAAATTCCAGCCAAAAAGATAAATTTTCATATCTAAATTATATGTATATGTATATGTATATTCTTGTGCCATATGAAATTGAAATCATACTTTGTATAAATAATATGTTTATAATTTAAATGTAAATGATTTTAGAAATTTATATTTGATGGTGAATGAAGTCGGCCCTTTTGTGGTTATGTTACTTACTGAGTTTATAACTCACGCAATTATTTGCCTGCAACGCTCGGCAGGAAATTAAGAAGATTCTATTTGGTTGGATCGTGTTACTGATTGGAGTTCGGAGATCATAGAGAGAAGAACCGAGGTGTGCAGTGTACTTATTGGATTAGGGTAGAGTTTTGAATATATGTACATGACAAATGCATACATTCTGAAAATTTGTATTTTGTCAGGTTATTTTAGAAAGAGGAATTAGTAGGATTTTCACTTCTTTAATAACCTGGAAACCATTTTATAAATTTTTGTATATACATATGTTATAAAAGAGACCTTTGACCTACATGTCCTCCAAAATTTACTTTTCATTATTTTGTTGTTATTTTATTTTATATAAAAAAATCAAAAACTTGATTTCCAAGTTTAAGTATTATCTGTAGGAGGGAAGTTATACGCAGATAATAGTTAAATTTGGAGGTCACAAGGTAGGTTTGAAAAGGCCTCAACAAGACCCCTAGTTTGCAGACCTAGTGAATTTCTTGGTTTTTGGACAGTTTCCAGAGAATTCCAGTCATGCACAAAAATATGAACTCAGGAGTGATGCAAAATACTATGTTTGGGACAATTCGTTTCTTTATAAATTTTGCACCGATCAGACTATATGCAGGTGTGTGCCCAAAACTGAAATTGCCTCTATTCTTAACTTCTGTCATTCTGCAGCTTGTAGTGGACAGTATGGACCTAAAAGGATGGCAAGAAAAAAATGTTGAATCAGGTTTCTATTGGCCTAACATTTTCAGAGACTTATTTATTTTGTAAGTTGTTGCAAAGATGCCAAAATTCAGGTAAAATTGGCCGAAGGAATGAGATGCCTCTCACCCTGATCTTGGTATTTGAAAGATTTGATGTATGAGGCATCAACTTCATGGGGCCATTTCCTCCCTCTTTGGTTTTCAATACATTATTTTGGTTGTGTATTATGTATCATAGTGGGTTGAGGCAAAGGCCATCTGTACTAATGATGCCAATGTTGTTACAAAGTTTATCAAATCTAACATTTTTTGTTAGATTCGGTACACTAAAGGAAATCATTAGTGACAGAGGGACCCATTTCTGTAACCGAATAGTGGGTACGCTTTTTAAGAAATATGGAGTGACACATCAAACTTTTACAGCATACCATACACAGAAAAATGGTCAAGCAGAAGTTTCTAACAGAGAGATTAAATGCATATTGGAGCAAACTGTCAATCCAAACAGAAAGATTGGAAAATGAAGCTTGATGGCACCCTTAGTCCTGCCGCACAACCTTTAAAAATCATTAGGTATGTCTCCTTACCATTTGGCTTATGGAAAATCCTGTCATTTACCTGTAGTGATTGACCATAAAGCATATTGGGCGATAAAGCAATACAACACTGATATGGATGCCTGTCAACAAAGGAAACTGCAATTACAAGAGCTTGAAGAGATGAGGAACAAGCTTATTTGAATGCCACAATTCAGAAAGTGAAAACAAAAGCTCTACATGACAGAATAATTGTCTCTAAACAATTTTCAGTAGGTCAAAAGGTTTTACTCTTTAACTCTACTTGTAAAGTTCACACAAAAAGATTGAAGTCCAAATGTGTAGGTCCTTTTATTGTTGTGAAGATTTATGACCATGGTGCTATTGATATTCAAAATCTAGATACAGGTAAAATCTTCAAGGTAAATGGACAAAGGTTGAAAACTCACTACGAGAGATTTTAGTAGTACACTGTCGAAATGATATCCCTCGGCGTTCCAAAAGATTCAATATAACGTGTGACAGCCCGTCTAGCCATATAGACGTTAAAAAAGTGCTTCTTGGGAGGTAACCCAAGTTTATTTCAGTTTGAGTTTTGTTTTGGTTATTTTTAGTTATTTCATTTCCAGTTATTCTTTTAGTTTGCATTTTCAATTATGTTTGTCGCATTTTATTGATTTACAGACTCGTCTTGACACTAAGTGTGGGTAGAGTTTGCATGATTTCACTATGTTACTCTAATGCAAAGCCTCGAATTTTTTATGCAAGAGAGAAAGTACAGAACCGTAGCCTTCTCGTGGTGGATGACAGACTACGCGTGGTCGTACCGACAACGCGTAATCCACGCCCACCACGCGTACCTTCAAAATCACACATATATATTGTCTTTCTTCCTCCCCGATTTTGGAAACCCTCAAACCCTCTCCAAACGTGAAAACCTCCATTTCCACCAGCAAAAACCACTTCCAAGAAGCCACATTGACACGAAAGTGTCTCCAAGACGTAGGTCTACACGTAATTCACAAAACCCAACTCAATCCATCGTTTTAGTTAGCTTAACACCCCCGAGTTCACCTCCTCAAGCTTCTAACCATGGTGGACACTGCCAACTCGCCGATCCACTAGGTCCAACTGCCACCATGAGCCAACACCACCACCGGTGGAAGTGTCGATCGACTCTACCGAAGCCGAGGATGACACTCCAGTGGTCTCCTCATTAGAACAACCAAAGGCACCAAATGTCCCACTCATTCCCACTTTGGAGAAGAAGAGGATCTCAAGCCACAACATAGGACCTAGAGGCACTGCCTATATTCATGCTCATCATGCCTCGAGCACTGCGATCCAACCACTGTGGTGATTGGAGCCGACTATAACGGGTTCACTTTGCGAAACGACAAACGCAGGTATGGAAAGATGTGTTCCGAGGTCATCTGTCCAGGTAAGTTTGTCCAACCAACTATTATGTTTATTGATGGCATGTTTAGGATTGAGTGGATATTTTAGTTGGTTTTTGCCTATTTTTATGTTGTTGTGTCGTGAGTTGTTTATGTCATTTAAGTTTAATCTCGAGCATGATACGACTATTTATTCTCCTGATGTGCTTCAGTTTAGGTTGCTTGATAATCATTTTTCATCACTGAATTTAATATGTTGTGTGGTTTTCTGGGTGAGGATGACATTTATAATCCTAGCTATATTCATGCGTTTTGTGACTATCCCCCAGATTTTGATGAATATTTGCTTTATCTGATCTGTCGACCCCGAGCGCTATCACCCTAATAAATCCAAGGGTGCTACTTTGCAACATCCACGTTGGCGGATGTTACATAGGACTCTTGCATTTAACATTTCTAGGAGGAAAGACCCGAGCACCATACTTTCCTTTTTAATATGGTGCTCAGAGAAAAATTATCGCGTGAATATAAGATACATTTTATGCCTACAATTTTTAAAAGTCAATCAGAAACCAGCAAAGTCTATGTTTGCGAGACACTTAATCACTTACCTAGCCATGCAGTTGTGTGATTTTGATTCGTCTCATAATGAATTATTCGAGCTTTCCTGTACATAGACATTAGATTTTGAGGCATTATGCAGGATGCAGTTGATTCAGCAGATTGGGCTAGGATATGAGTTTTGCTTTGTAAAATCTACTTTGGATCCACGACCAGAGATTTGCGAGAGTTACATACCCATTTGACTAAGATGGAGATAATTATGGAAAGTATGGGCATACACTTGACTAGGATGGACAACAGACTGTGTGAATTGATGAAACATCAAGGTTATTGCACAGGAGGCGCGACAATGATTGAGATACAGAGAAGCATCCCTCTCCCTACACTCTTTACATTATATTTTCTTGATTCACAATGAGGATATTGTTTAGCTTTAAGTGTGGATAGGGGAAATTGCATTTGCATTCCATTTTATGTTGTTAGTTTGTTTAGGTTGGTTGTTTGTTGACATATTTGCTTGCTAGTAAGGGAAATTGCATTTGCATTCCATTTTATGTTGTTAGTTTGTTTAGGTTGGTTGTCTATTGACATATTTTCTTGCTAGTATGTTGCATTCAATTGCATTACATTCATTTCACCACTTAAAACGATTGTTTTCATCAAACTTTATGTCAATTTGAAATTAAAGGAAAGAAATTCAAATTTTCTTTGTTAAGTTTTTTTAAAATCTTTGTAAATTCACTTTCTTTGTGTAATTGAAGTTTAAGTTTAAACAACCCCTGGTACAAGAACTAATAGAGTAACAAGCTTCAAACAAAACCTTTGTGAGAATTTTTTAGCTTTCATTTTTTGTTAATTGTGTGAGTTTACCAATCGCAAAAAGACAAATACCAAGGTTTGCCATCAACTACTTTTTCACAAAAATTTTTAACTTGAGGAATGAAGATTTCTAACATGATAAGAGGCATTTTTGTTGAGAACCCTCTGTTTGCCCCTTACCATTTCTTCTTTTTTTCTTCTCTCTTTTTCTCGTGTTTCTCTTCTTTGCTTTTCTTTCATCATTCTAATTTTTTTCCATAGCAACTAAATATTACAACCATAGCAACCTCAATCTATACTTTTGATCACATCTAGGCAACTCTACCAACAACATTCTAGAATTTCCTAGTTTTATTTTCAACACCATATGAGCAAATTCAAGGCTTTCACTCATTAACACCATTCATCAAATTCATATTCATGACTCAACACATGCGATTTGATATGATCTCTCGACAGTGTTGTAAACTACTTTTTAGTTGTAATTTAATCGTAGTTTACCCCTTTGCGCTTTTAACTTTTTCTTTGTTTTAAACCATGTTTTAGCCTATAACCACTTATTTTGTTGAGAACCCTCCATTTACAACACTGTCGAGAGATCATATCAAATCGCATGTGTTGAGTCATGAATATGAATTTGATGAATTGTGTTAACGTGGTGAAAGCCGTAATTTTGCTCATATGGTGTTGAAAATAAAAGTAGGCAACTCTAGAATGTTGTTGGTAGAGTTGTCTAGATGTGATCAAAAGTATAGATTGAGGTTGCTATGGTTGTAATATTTAGTTACTATGGAAAGAAAAAAATTAGAATGATGAAAGAAAAGCAAAGAAGAGAAACACGAAAAAAAGAGAAAAGAAAAAAGAAGAAACAAAAAAAAAAGAGCAAAAACAGAAAGACATCAAGAAAATCCAAAAGATAGAAGCCATGCTAGAAAGTAAAAGGGTAGGCTTGTGTGAAATTTGGAACATCATGTTTTGTGCTTTTGTGCTTAGTTCATTACTTGCATGTTGTGATTTGAATGTTGTTTGGATCTCTCAACTTATGATTGTTCTGTTTAAACCCCATAGCCACATTACAAACCGATGAAGCCCTCTTTGATTGTTTATTTAATTTATTAAGTTATTAACTTAGTTGAGATTGATTGAATGTCAAGCCTTGAGAAAGAATTTTTGTTGATTGGTTGAGTGAAAACACTGCACCTTTATACACTATTTGAGAGATTGAGCAAAACTTGTGCAGGTGTTGTTTTGTTGCTCTAGAGGGAACCCTACCGGTGTGGAGACTTGTCTATTCGATGAGTCGGCCGTCATTATGATGATTGTGTTCTTTGTTAAGGTTTGATTGCATATTGATGTGAGTTTTTTGAGCAATGATTGAGGAATAATTGATTGAGAGAATTGAACTATTTTCTTGGTTTTAACTTGATACATGTTTGACGACAAACATAGTTTAAAGTGTGGGTAGTTTGTTAGCTTGCATTTCATGCATGTATTTAGCTTTTAATTGTCTTTATTTAGCATGCATTGCACGTTTTATTATTCAAATTACATGCATTTTCTGTTTTGTGTCTCAGGCCCTCATTGATGTCATTTTTTATGCTTTAACTTGAAGATTGGACTTGGAAGATTTAATTACTAGCTTCTGTTGCTGAGAAACAGGATACTACACAGTGTGGTTGTTGGACTACGCATAGTGCCATTTATCCTGTGCGTATTCCTGAATCCACTGCGGATAGTCTTTTATCCTGTGTGAAAATGAGAAGGAAGATCAATTAGGTTTAGTTGGCAGATTAGATAAAAATTTAGAACATTATTTTCTCTGTAGTCATTAAGAACAAAGTTTTGCTATTCGTTATTTTCTATTTTGCAGTTTATGATTATTATTGTTAGAATGTTTGTTGCAATGAGCAGCTAGATTCTCTCTCTAGTTTTGGTATTTTGAAGTCTTACACTGGTAATTTTTCATGATATTATGAACTTATTTCCATTAATATTATTATTGCATTTGTCTCTTTCCTGTGTTTGATTCTGTGTTGTTGATTTGATGTGGCCACCTGAATTGATAACATAGTATTAGTCTTTCAGTTAATGTGTAGTAGTTTCATTGCGTGTTTTAACATTAGTGACAAATTAATGGTGCATAATTAATGGATTGAGGTAATCTTACTTGAATGAATTGCGGGTGTCCAGGGTTTTTGGTTTGGACAGGGTCTTTATAATTATTAATGCAATTTATGAATTGAATCTATTACGATGTCATAGAGATTATTCGTTCAATTAGAGAGTAGTTTGTATGGGTGTCCCAGAATTACTGACTAATCAAGTAAAGATTGATTGTTTGGCGTTTGTCGACAATTATAACTTTTCTGCAATAACGTATTAATTTATTTCTTGTAGTCAATGATTGAATTACTAGATAAGATGGATATTTACCAGAGCTAGGCTTTTATTAATATTGTTATTTTGTTATTCTCGTTGTTGTTTTGTTTACAGTATTTCCTTATTATTATTGATTTATTCTACTTGATCTTTGCCTTTGTGTTTTTGACAATTAAACATAACTAAACTGATCCTTGTGGATTCGACCTTGCTTACCATTATCTACAAATTTGGGACCAAGAAATTGTTTGGTTTATTTGACACCCATCAAGTATGCTTTAGAGACTGAAGGCATGGGTCCTAAAGCAGGATTTCATATCTAACAGAATTATAAGCATCATGTAACCCTAATAGAAATTAAAGCAATTTTGTCCATTTATCAAATTCTGCTACTTGATTAGCAATAGTACAAAAACATTGAGTGGTAAATGTGCAATGGGGAATTGAGGCAATGCATTCTAGCTCATCCCACTTTAATTTCAGTTGTGAGTGATAAATGGTTATGGATAAGCTACCTTGTGAGAAATTATTAATGTCTCATTGCAGCTTCAAAATCATAGGTCCATGACTACCTACGAATCTATCTCGCAAATCATCCCACAAAAGCTTTGCATATTCAGCTTGTAGGGATGAGTCAGTTAACTCCTTTAAAATCGTGTTAATAATCTAGAATTTTACCATTTTATCAACTCTCACCCAAAAGGTATAAATTTCATCAGTTTTAGGTGGTTTAGGTGTATAACCATCAACAAATCCTAACTTAGATTTTGCACGTAGAGCCATTTTCATAGTCATATTCCATTGCAAATAATTCATATCAATAAGACAAATAGTCATTAAGATCATACCTGGATGATCCAAACTTTGTAAAACGTACGAATCATCCTCAATCCTCAAATGATACACTGAACTCTGTTCCCAGATCCACGACCCTCCACAGCATCCCGATCGGACGTTAAGTACCTTAAGAACAATATAATCAATTGATTTGAACCAGAAAGTAACAATAAGTTATCAACACAACAAAATAAGGTTTTAAAATGCGATTCTAGTTTTAACAGCACAACATCGATCGTCAAAATAATGACATCGATCGATAGGGTTTTAAGAAAGGATCATTTTTATTGGTTTGGATTGGTCTAATCACATCTAGATTGATGGATCTGGTATAGGATTTGAGAAAAGGGAAACAGTAATCGAGAGAGATGAGAGAGAAAAGGTAAGCTCTGTTATCCTGAATAATGCGCAAAAATGAATTACAACATGTCTTATATATGGGCATCAGAGGAGGGTGAGCACGTGCCATCTCATACGTGTAAAATACATGTGGTTGCACACACTACCACCAGTCATCACTTACCATATCAACAGAATTGCCAAATCATAGTCAAAATGGTCAATATTACATATACATCTACACAGTTTGAATTTTTAATTGGTCAAATCATAACCGAACCAACTAAATCGATTTTTAAAATGTCATGTCTATATCTATCTATTTAGTATCCATTTTTATATTAGTTCAATTAAAATCAATTCAGCTAGGTTATTTTTTTGGTTGGATCGATTTATTGTTCACCCCTACTTGTGATTTGCACCATGCTCTAATTTTGGAGACGTATAATTTTCTTTGTGATTTTATAAAGTGGAATCAAAGCATATTTTTGGTCAAGCCAAAAAGAGTGTCAATTGAATTGTTAGGATTGAAATATCTTAAGCTAAAGGAGTTTCCATAAGATTTTACTTTCTTCCTTAATTTCTTCTTTTATTTAGGTAATAATATTTTTCATCATCTGCCTTTTATTCCTGAAGTCTGATTTGAGTTTTGTTTTTCATTTTTGATTAGTATTTAAGAGATGCATTCATTAATAGAAAATTATTTTTAGTATTCTATCTCTAATTTTTTTAGTTTTCTATTTCTAAAAAAATCATAGAAAATTAAGAAAATATGTTTAAAACTTGTTGCTTTTCTATTTTAAAATACTGGAAAATTTATTGAAATTCAACCAATTTTTTAGAAATTTTCTATTAAATAATATAAAAATATGCATAATTTATTACATTTCAACTATATTTCATAACCAAATTGTAAAAATATGCATAATTTATGACATTTCAACTATATTTCATAACCAAATTATAAAAATATCTCAAATTTTATATTAAAAACTAATAATATATGAGCAATATGTATAAAACATTCTAATCTATACATTACATGATTCTTTTATAAAAGTAAAAAAAAATGCCAATAAAAACTACCTTATCTTACTTTCATGTGATGATGTCAACATAGTTTAACCAGTTTTAAAAGAAACTTAAAAAAATAGAGTTTTGAGAGCCAAAATAATTTCAAATATAAACAAAAAAAAAGAAAGAGTACAAAGTATAAAATATAAATGTATATAAAAAGTTGTCGATAAGAGAGGATTTTAGCTAAAAAAAAAATAATGAAACAATGTTTTTGAATTTGTAAGATAAAAATGAGATTAACGTGTTTTCTAATTTTCTAATTTAGAAAATTATGAAAAATAAGCTCTTTTTTGTGACGCCCAAATTTAAATACTATTTCTTATTTTAATTGTTTATTTTCCAAGAAATAGCATTCAAATTTAAACATCATTTTTATTTTTAAGATACTATAATTTAAAATAAATATTAAAGAAAAATATAGGAGAGATAAAAATTTATAATTTATTCAAATCCAAAACCACACATTCATTATGAAAAATAAATACAACATTTGCGGAAATACAAGGCCCATAAATTTGTATAAAATACTACAGGTTATGAAAGATTAAATCCAGAAAATATCAGATTAAACATAACCTTATAAAATACAATGCACGATGTAAAAATTATCATGTACAAGGAAAACTGTTTTTACTGTGCACTGCCCACCTTATCGTTTATTCGGCGAAACTTTTCTTGTCGAGTAAGGTACTATCTTATAAGTCAAAATGTGTACCACCTTTATTTCCTGCTGAGCGTAACAGGCAATAAATGCATGAGTTTTATAAACTCAGTAAGTAACAAAACCATTATGGTCAATTTCCAACACTTTTACGTTTTTAGTCATTTTTAATTACTCAATTTCTCGTAAAAATCAATTAATCACATATACATTTTATTGCAAATTCTGAACATACAAATAGTCACAAATTTATTTATAATCTCAGAATTTACAAATTTACGATATTTAATATACCCAAAAGTAACAAATTTACCATTTTTGAACAGTTTTCAAATTAAAACGCGGTGTCGTGTGAACTACGCGTGGTGGGAATGGAGTACGCGTTGTCGCGCCCACCCCGCGTAATTCCACTTAAATAAACGCGCTGTCGTTTTCAGACTACGCGGTGTGGGAAGATAAAACGCGTTGTCGCTCCCACCACGTGTAGTCTGTGCTGACAAACGCGGTGTCGTACATTGAGTACGCGTGGTGGAGACGACCCCGCGTACTCGACTCCCACTCCGCGTCAGAAGCTTTTTTTCCGGTTTAAAACATACCAAAACACTTATAATTCTTCAAAATTTATTCCTAACTCAATTTAACATCTTCATTCAATTTCAAACACTAAATTATCAACCAATTTCATAACACATTCCTTTTTCACATGATTTCAATCAAATTTCAATTAATTTTCAACCACATTATAACATTTCACAAGGAAAATTCTCATTTCATTAAACATTAATTCACAATGTTTATTAAGCATCATAAACCTAGCATAAATCTTTCCAACAAGTCATTTTACCATACAA
>CANYCX013899846.1:0-20141 GCA_948193385.1 Breynia disticha f. nivosa
GAAAGTAGAACACTTGCTAGACTTAAGGACGCAATTTTGAGGATCTCGAAAGTGACAATTGATTGACGGCAGCGCTAGAACACCGTCATTAACCTCAAATCATTAAGTAAACAAGTATAATCACTATTGAAATCCAGGAAAGCCCAATATTTTATTTACCTTGGTAGTTCCTATTTCGATTTTCTTGCCTTTATATTTTCTTTCTTTAAATCATAATCTCATTTATTTTTATTGCCTTTATTTATCTTATTTTCAGCATCGAATTAATTTAAATACTACGTTCATCAAGAGATTCGATCCCTTGAGACATACTTCCGCAGTAAAATTACACTGATGTAGTGCACTAGCTAGACACCGGTCAAGTTTTTGGCGTCGTTGCCGGGGAACAGTGTATTTATTTTGGTTTTGTGGTTGTTTTTTTTACTAACCTTTTTCCTTGTTATTTTTTTTCTTTTTATAGGTTGATTTTTTTTAGGTTCGTACGTGGACATAATGGGGAGGAGCATTCGAAAAATAATTGTCGGTTATGACTTGGAGCTTAAATGAAGAGGTCCGTGGCCGAGGGGGGAGTCCCTATTGACATGGGCGCGGATCCCATATTTTTGAAAGTGACTGGAATTATTGATGAGGCAGATGGGAGACAAGCTCTGCCGCCTCAAGGTGGGTTAGGACATCCCTCAAGGGAGGTTTTGAGAAATTTTCAAAGGCTGATGTTTGGGATGATAAAATGAAGCATTAGTTTTCGCGGATTGGCTTCAGAGGATGCTTTATCATTTTAAGGGAATTTTATGTCACTGTTCAAAACTTCCTCTACGTGGTTTAACGGAGAACGAGCTAAGAATGAAATGTTTCCCTTACACGCTCAAGGACAAAGCAAATTCTTGGCTAATCAACCTTCGGGGTGGTTCCTTGAAGACTTGGGATGTGGTGTACGACAAGTTTATGAACAAGTATTATTCACCTCAGAGGACCATGGATTTCAGGAACAAGATTTGTACCTTCACTAAGTTGATTGGAGAAGAGTTTTATGAGGCATGGGAGTGGCTTAACGCACTACTTACCCAATACCCTCATCATCAACTTTCCCTAGCACTATTGGCTCAAACTTTTTATGATGAATTATCGCCAATGAACTAGGCATTTGTGGACATGGCTTCTGGTGGATATGTGGGCAACAAAACCGTAGCAAAGGTTTGGATATATATGAGAGAGTGACCGCAAATATGAGAGATAAAATTGCAAGAGCAAAAAGGAGAAAACAGGTCAATGATGAGTCCTTTTACACTCATGATTTGAATTTGAGATATGATGGCTCAACCGAGTGTATGAGGATCGTTCTAGAAGAGAAGGATACAAGGCATGAGGTGCGGTGCAGTTCTTATGGTGGTGACAACCACATGGAGGACACATGTGCTTCTTGGGCTACACCAAGTGATGGAGAGATGAGTTTTGTGGGAATTTAAGATGCCATTTTTTAAGGTGTTGGATTTAACCAACCACCTCGAGTCACCAACCCATACCCCAACACCGATTACCCAAGGTGGAGGACCCATGCTTATTTTGAACGAGAAATTGAGATGGATTTTAAAATTTCGCCACCTCTACCAAAGCCTTGCCAACCTCCCAACCAAGCCACCTATCTTCCTCTCACTTACAGACAAATAAAGCCACAATATGTCCCCAACCATCTATATCTAGAACTCTCATACCCACCACCACCATCAACTTTAAACCCCCACCCACCTTTATCAAACTTAACCCAAAATACAAACCATGAATCGAAGCTCAATGTGGAGGAGAAGTTTATGAAGGCAATGGGAAAAATAGAACAATTCATTGACTCTCAAGTGTCCTTCAACCAAAGCTTGGAGGGCTTCATAGAGGTGCAAGACTCAAATCATAAGTAAAGCAGGAGTGAAGTGAAGGGATTGATCTCAAGAAAAGTGATTAAGTGCTAAATAAGGGTGTTAGCGACTGCTAATCCGGATTTATGAGTTATTAAACTCATTGCCTTTATTTAGGGCTATTGACACCGCTCGTTAGATATTTTCTTTAGGGTGATCATAGTGTCTTACAAGAGATCGACTATGATTTATGAGTTATTAAACTCATTGCCTTTATTAAATAGTCCTACAGATCGCACATAGATGACAGAATACCTAAAAGGGTATTTTAGTTTTTTAACTTAGGTCACAATTCGGCTATTGGGCCAAATTGGGCATTTCGGCCAATTTTGGTAATTGGTCCCAATATGGATGAGAAATAATATTTCTTACATGATTTTAAGACAAAAATTATTTATTAAATATGATGTCTTAAGTGTAAAATACGTTAGATATAAGAAAAAGAAAATTTAGGAAGCTTGTCTTAAATTAAGACATGATTAAGGTGGGATAAGCTTAGGAAGCTTGTCTTAAACTAAGAAATGGTTAATGTGGGATAAGTGTTTCAGGATTGTTAAGTGTTTTGAAAAACAAAAGCATTTGTCTTTAAAAAGATGAAAAACCCTAGTCTTTTTTATGATTCTAGCCGTCCCATTCAAACACCAACCAAGCCGTAAGGTCCCACCTAAATTGACAGAAATTTAGGGTTTTTCTAGGAGAGAGATTGTGAGTTTTTATGGCTAGTCATCAGTGTTGATCATCGTGCGCCTTTTGCTCACAAAGAAACTCATCTGAATCGACAAGAACACGTGAATCAATTATACTTTCAGTGCTAGTACAGGTTTCTGTATAATCCGTTTGTTACTGTTGTAGACGAACCATGCTTGGTATTCTAGATTGGTGTCATAAAATTCGTTTTGAAGTATTTGAAAACCTTAGTTACTGTTCTTGCCCAAAGAACTCACGACATTAAAAGGATAAGGAAGAAACAGTAAGTTTTCTTTCCAAGATTCGATTTTTATGTTACGTAGTTATCACCCTTGTGTAAATATGTGTTGATCACGATTTTATGTTATGTAGTTAGGAATACAGTGGTATCGGAGCGGTCTTCATAATCGATTAATGAATATTTGAACAATCGATCATCTAGTTTATTTAAAATTGGGGCTAAACGATTTGGGCAGTAAATGAGGGGTTTAAATTGACTTAATACAGTAAGTTTAATGTTGATTTTAATCATAAAAGATACTGTTCACGGTTTATTATTGTGTTTAATTCATAAAATACAAAACTAGGTCAATAATGTGTGTTTAATGACTATTTTGAAAGAATTAACTTTTGGCCTAAATACCATAAAAATGTCAATTTGGGAATTAGGGTTTTTTTTTTTATGTACACTGTTCATGGTTAATTTTTGGCCTAAATTAATAAAATTTCAAAACTAGGTGTTTTTTAGAAAGAGTTAATGAACTAGTTGGACTAGTTTAATTCTTAGGAATCTAAAAGGACCTAAAATGAATTTTTGAAAATTTAGGGACCAAAATGAAATTTGACAGTGAAAAATTTCGTGTATAATTTTTTTATGCATTTTAATTTTCCTATGATTTTAATGCATTCATATAGTTTTATACTTATTTGATATTTGCGTAAAATGTAAAAGAGAATTGATTCATTATTATTTTTTGCACGAAAGAATTTGACGTTTGTTCTTATGGGCTTGAGTCCATTTTATTCAACGAATTATTTTGGGCTTGGCCCAAGCCCATCATTGGGTTAACTCAAGGAGCTCAAAGGGCACAATTTCTCTCAACGGCTTGGCTTTAAAACTTAAAATCGGATTTGTCATGATTAGGATTGCATTTCATCTTGTTTGAGCATGTGAGCCTTGGGCCCATTTGTGTGTTAGAAAAATGTGAATGTGATGTATGGATTGCATGGGGCATTCATGGGCCTTATTTTATTTGCGTTGTAAAGGCCTTATGAGCGTATTTATTTATTTGGGTTTGTAATGGTCTGTTGAGCCTTTTTTCTTATACTAGTTTTAGAATAGATTTAGTATAGAAAAGGAGGCCCACCTAGAATGGAGGCAGTCTAGACGTGGAGGCCCAAGATGGAAGGATGGAGAGGCCATTCTAGATGGACTTGAATTCTGAAGATGCTAAGGAATTAGTATAGGCCTATTTCTAAATTTATTGGCCCATGAATTGCACGTTTACTTTTCTGCACTTTGTTTTTCATGCTTAGGAAACATTGATGAATGAATGTGAATGAATATCGAATGTCGAATCTGCGTTTGCCATGTTAAGCCGTGGAATCGAACAAACTTAATCTCAAAAATAGTAAGTCAAGCAAATTGCCTTCCTAAATTAACAACCTGACAAAGCATCGAACGTCAAAGCATGAGTCATGCCAAAGCAGAGCACGTTAGATTTTCTTTGTGAGGCGGGGCTAGGATCGATGCTACCTTTTCTGCCATGTGAGAGTGGGGGTAGATTAGTGTCATGGTTAACACGTTAATTGTACGTTTGGACTTAACATGAGTCTAGGATCGAAAAGACCTCATAACTTACCTTGTTTTTAGTCTTTGTAGAATATGAATTCGAACCCAAAGACGAATTTTTCCCTGCGCTCTATCCATCAAAATGATAAATTGAATGGATCTAATTTTCTGGATTGGGCTCAAAACTTGTTGATTACTCTGAGGCAAGAGAACAAACTAGAACTTTTGGATGCCACTCTTCTGGCTGAGCTAGAAAGGAATGCCACTGCCGCCGCTCGAGAATCTTTCAAAAGAAAGAAGAGTGATTAAAATGACGTCACTTGTCTGATGTTAGATACAATGATCCCCGAGCTATAAAAAACATTTCATGGATCAAGATACATACCACATTATGATTGCTCTCAGGGAAATGTTCCAAGAGACGACAAGGAATGAAAGGTATTTGCATGTAAGATGGCTTTTGGAGGACATGTTAGTCCTCATGTGCTCAAGATGAAAGGGTATTTAGATACTCTTTAGAAACTTGGAGCGAGGTTGAAACAGGAGCTCACCATTGACCTAGTCCTTGGCTCCTTACCGCCTAGTTATGACCAAGTGGTCCCTAACTACTATATGGAAGGCGTGGATAAGACAGTGACTGAGTTGTACGGAATTCTTAAGACATCTGAACAGAGTATTAAGAAGCCACAACCTGCATTACTGGTTTAGAAAGACGGCCATAAGGGTCAAGAAGGATAAGAAGAGCACTGAAGCCAAAGACGGCTGGGTTCAAGCCCAAGGCAGGTCCTGACCCTCATCCCTTGGACTTGTGTCACCACTGCTTTGAAAAAAGCCATTGGAAGCGACATTGTCCAAAGCTATTGTGAGATAAGAAGAAGAAGGGTGCTGATGGAACATGTACTTCAGCTATTATATGATAAAAATCAACCTCTCTATTTCAAAATCATGGGAATTGGATACCAAAAGTGGTTTTCACATTTGTTGCACTGTCCAGGGGCTATGCAATAGAAGGACACTTTCTAAAGGCAAGGTTGATCTCCGACTCGCAAATGGAGCTAGAGTTCCTGACTTAGAGATGGAAGACTTAGTTTTACGTTTGCCTATGGGTTTAGAATAAAAATTTTCAAACTGCTTTTATGTACTTGCAATGAGCAGGAATATTATTTCAGTTTCAGCCTTTGATATTGATGGATTTTCTTTCTTTATTGGAAATAATGTTATGAATATTCATAGTGGTGATATTTATTATGGATGTGCATCCCTAATGAATGGTTTCTATATCCTAGACTTATCAAGTCGTGATATAACGTAGAGAATAAGAAAGGTAAGTCCGATGATCTTAATCTTTCTTACTTCTGGCATTGTTGTTTAAGACACGCAAGTGAGAAACGCTTGCAAATACTCCATTAGGATGGAGCTCTTGGGTCTTTTGATTGGAAATCATTAGACACTTGCGAATCATGCATTCGTGGGAAACGACAAAGAATCCTTTCAACAAGAAAGGAGAGAGAACTAGAGGACTGTAGGAATTCATACATTCCAATATATGTGGACCATTAAGTACACAAGCTAGATGTGGTTATAACTACTTCATCACGTCATTGATGATTGTAGCCGATATGGCTATATCTATCTAATGAAGCATAAATTAGAAACCTTAGAGAGGTTTAAAGATATTAAGAATGAAGTAGAAAATTAACTAAGAAAATATATCAAAGCAATCTGACCTGATCGAGGTGGCGAGTATAAGACCCTAGAGTTTGACCAATATTTGTGAAATTGCGGTATAGTAACACAACTCACACCTCCGGGAAAACCTCAATGGGACGGTCTGTCCGAAAAGAGGAACCGAACCTTGTTAGACATGGTTAGGTCGATGATCAGTCAAACAGGTCTCCCGATATCATTTTGTGGTTAGGCTCTAGAGACTGCAGCTTTTCTACTGAATAGGTCTCCTACTAAAGCAGCCTAAAAGATACCATATGAGATATGGACTGCCCAAAAACCAAACCTGTCTTTTGTAAGGATCTGTGGATGCAAAGCGCATGTTAAAAGGTTAACATCGGATAAGCTTTAATCCAAATAAGATAAATGCTTATTTGTAGGTTATCCTAAAGAGACAAAATGATACTATTTCTACAATCCCAACCAGAACAAAGTGTTTATTTCTCAGACCGTTGTGTTTCTAAAAAAACAATTCATTCTTAAGGAAACAGTGGGAGTGGTGTACAACTCGAAGTTATGGGAGAGGATGTAGATGCACAAATTCCTGAACAGGATAGTGAGGAGATGGACTCAAATCCACAAGAAGTTATGAAATAAGAGCCCATTAGACGAGTACATAGAAGATCAGGTAGGATACGTCAGGAACTCGAGAGATACATGTTCATTGTGACTGACAAATAGGATATCACGATCGTTGATCATGATGAACCTGCTTCTTACCAAAAGGCCATGGAAAGTCCTAACTCGGAAAAATGGCATGAGGCCATGAAATCCGAGATGCAATCAATGTACGGTAATGTAACATTCTGGATAATAATTGTCATGAAATGACGATAAATAAATGTTTAAACATCAATATATAAAGGTATATGAAAGGTCAATTTAAGGTTGATAGGAAACGATCGAATAAAAATCGGAAAAATCTGAAAATTGAAAAGTACACGCAGTGGAAACGGAAGTATGCGTGGTCGTTACCACCTCGTGTAGTTCACATTCCACCAAGCGTGGATTGGTGTTTTGGTGAAAAAAATATAAGTTACGAACCATCGAGAACGGAAGCAACTTTCATATACCTTATTTCCTTCACAAAGCAAAATAGGAGCAGGGGAGGCTGAGGAAAGCAGAGATTTTATCAGAGGAAGTGATTTGAATCTTGGTTTTTGCATAAATTGATAAGGTAAGATGGTAGCAGAAGTGGTATGGTTTACTTTAGGTTCATGTAAGATTTATGGATTGCGTTTACTGAATTAGATTGATGTTATAGCTACTGGAAATGATGAAATAGAGTTTGATAAACTTGGATTGAATGTATGTATGTCTTAAGAATGATTGGAAGAAGAAAAGGGTTTATGAAATGAAGAAGATATAGAGTTAACTTAAGGTTTACAAAGGGTTTTGCTGGAATTCATGATTTAGGATTTAAAAATATGTGTTAATGATTCTAAAGCTAGAATCAATATGTGAATGGTTGATTAAATGTCGTATATGGTTATTTTCGTACAGGAGGATTTGTACGACTGTGGGAGGACGTTGATTCAGAGTTTAGTTTATTGTTTTGTTTGTTTTCGAGGTAAGTGTTCTTACGCTTACTAAATTGATTCGTAATTGATTTAGAATTACGTTAATTAGGCAAACGAAGGGTAGTTGGCCGATAATGAAATGTTGAGTTGTTAGATAACTCATAGTGAATATGAGATGTTTGGTCGATTGTTTGCTTTAGTGTTATGTTAATGGATATGGTATGTTTTGATTGAAATGAATTATTTACCTGTGTGGTATACTTGATTGGATATTGATTGAATACCTGTGTGGTACTGTTTGATTTGCTCTATGTGAGCTGAGGTGAATATTATGTGATATGATGTGTTGTGTGCGAAATGAATGTCATTCAAATGTTGTGTGCTGATATGAATGTCATTCATACATATTTATTCATATATGACAAAAATATCTATGTGACACGAGCCTGTGTGGAAAATATGATTCCTGTGTGTATAAAGAAATACTGTGTGTTATCCTAGACATGTTGTATGCTATTGTCCGTATTTACGAGCTTTGCCCAGAGATGTGTGTCTATATGCCATACCTCTGCTATGTGCAATAGACGATTTCCACTACTGTGTCCTATGGTGGACAAAAACCAGGGTATTCTGTGTGAATTTGCATAATCATTTCATTTCATACATTTACATTTATATATGTATGATATATGATTGATCCTGTGTGAATACGATTACCTGTGGGGTTCGTATAGATCTGTGTGATCGTATTGAGGCTGTGTGCTAGATTATTGTAATGCTGAGTGCTGTTTGATATCGGTGTAAAAATTGTTTGACTGGCATATGGGGATGCCTAAGGACTAGATGGATAGGCACGTCCTCGTGCTGATTTATGCTTTCCCCTACACATTATTTAAGTTAAAAGCTAAGAATCCTTACTGAATATTGTTTATACTCACCCCGTTTATTGTTTTAAATGATTGTGCAGATCGTAGGTAGCTGCTGTTACTGGAACACAGAGGTGATCAGCGTTTCCAGAGCTTACGTTAGAGGTCGAGCACTAAGGTTCAGTTTTGACATTTTGTTTTGTACATATGTTGTATATTTTTGTATATACATGCAGGTTTTGAGCTTGAAATGTTTTCAAACTTATTTTGCTTCCACTGGTATTATGTTTTCAAATTTTAAATGTTTAGGCCAGAATTTTGTAATAAAGCGTGTGTATATATATATATATATCTTTTATCTTCCCTCTTTCCTCTGTTTTTAGATTTGATTTCGTATCATTTCTTTAAATTATAATGTTTATCAAGAAAATTAGGTTTTAACAATGAGCTGCACAGATAATCAAGTTTGGGACTTGATATATCCACCAAAAGGTGCTAAGATAATTGAATACAAATGGATTTTCAAAGAGAAGGCAGGAGGTATCTTCAAAAGTAGGCTAATGGCAAAAGGTTTCAAACAAGTTCATGGTATCGACTATGATGAAACATTCTTGTAAATAGCTATGCCAAATCCATTAGCATATTTTTTGCCATAGTTGCATACTTGTACTATGAGATATGGCAAATGAATGTCAAAACGACTTTCCTGAATGGAAACCTCCTCGAGGATGTTTACATGAAACAACCTGAGGGATTTGTCGAATCAAAATATCCTAATAAGGTATGCAAGCTTAAGAGGTATATTTATGGACTTAAGCAAGCATCCCAAAGTTAGAATATTCGTTTTGATGAATCCATTAAAGGGTTTGGATTCACCAAGAATGATGATGAGCCTTGTGTATATCATAAGTTCAGTGGGAGCGTAGTAGTGTTCCTTGTGTTGTATGTCAACGACATCCTGCTTATTGGGAACAATGTTTCAGTATTGTAACAAGTTTAGCAATGGTTGAATATACGTTTTTCAATGAAATACTTAGGAAAGGCCGAGGTTATACTTGGTATAAGGATCTATAGAGATAGATCGCGGCGTCTCTTGGGACTAAGTCAACAAAATTACATAGATAAGATACTGAGTTGATTTAGTAAGGAACAATCCAAAAAGGGATTATGACCCTTAAAGCAAAGGGTAGTTCTCTCCAAGAAGGATTGCCCAACCTCTAGAGAAGAGAGAGAAAGCAAGAATAGAGTCCTATATGCGTTAGGTATAGGATCTATTATGTAAGCTATGCTATGTACTAGGTCGGATGTTGCTTATGCACTGAGTATAACCAGTAGGTTCCACCAGGATCCCAGAGAGATCCACTGGTCTACGGTTAAGACAATTCTTATTTACCTAAGAAGGACAAAAGACTTGTTCTTAGTGTATGGAGCTCAGTATTACAGGATACACTGATGTTGAGACCCCGACAACTAAACACAATTCAAGAGCGCAATCAGGATACATATTCATGTTGAATGGAGGAGCGTTCAGCCGGAGGAGCTCTAAACAGAGAATAGTGGCAGATTCAACAACAGAAGCTGAGTGTATAGCAGCGTCTGAGGCAGTTAAAGAAGCAGCATGGATCGAAAAGTTCATTACAAGACTAGGAGTCCTCCCATCTATCCTAGATCCTTTAGAAATTTTGTTTGATAATAATGAGGCTATAGCACAGGCCAAGGAGCCATGAAATCACCACCTATCCAAACAGTAAGTTTTTTTTTCTGAGATTCAATTTTTATGTTATCTAGTTATCACCCTTGTGTAAATATGTGTTGATATTTTTGGTGTGAATCTTGGGTTTTTCTTGATGTGTTTTCACGCTGCTTTAGACTTAGAACATGTTAGGAAACCGTACAGTTTGGGCATAAGTCGACCTTGTCTAGGTGTGATTCAATCAGGACTCGACCTTATCCTGACGAGACCCCGTCTGGGCGTGATCCGAGCTTGATTTGATTGTGTGTTGATGCGATCTAAGCATGAGTCGTTTCCGTCTCTACATGATCTGAGCTTGGCTCAATTGTTTCTCGTTGTGATTCGAGCTTAACTCGACCTCATCTCGACGCGATTCGAGCCTTGACTCGACCGGGCTTGAGCGTTCTCCCAGTGTGACTCAACCGGGTCCAGACATGATTCAGCGTTAATTGACAGCACTTGGCCTAACTCGTCAACGCCATTGCATAACTCGATGCATTTGATCATGATCTGAGTGTGACTCAATCGCATATTGGCATGAATCGACTGTCTCGGAGCAACTGCACCCTATCTTGGCATAACTTGACCGTGTCTAAGCGTGATTCGAGCTTGACATGACCCCATCTCGGTGGGATACCAACGTGACATGATGATTATTACTTATGACTTGTCTCCCTTTTATGGGTATGTTAAGTGTATGTGAAAGTATATGTATCATCTGTCAGTGTATCTGACCAAGTTTCATTGAATGCAAATTTTACCCACTTTCTGCCAGGGAGGCCGGCATAGCTGGATCTTCCGATGGATAGTGCCCTCTTAAAAAAAAAAGTATATGAAAATCCATCTAGAGTTTCATAGCGATTTTAGGTCTATGAACTCCGATATAATACTTTCACATGAGAATTATTTATGACTCTAAACCATGTAGTTGTTCTCATTGAATGGTTTAAACCAAATACCATGACGTAGACTTGTATTCATGAGTTCTGACTAACGTCCCATGCCCTTAGTTTCTGTAGGATAGAACCCACCTACTCAAAAGGAGCATGCTAATCTTAATTCATATATTGTTCTCATAGTAGTGACTGACTAGGGATGTTTTAGGAAGAAATCTCTCGCTTCAATGGTCCTATAGGCATATGCATCACATATACCAACATAAATATCGAGATACTCAATCACATAATTCTACATATACCAACATAAATATCGAGATACTCAATCACATAATTCTACTCTTTCTAAACGTACAAATATTATAGAAAGATAGAATGAATTGTCTTGCACATGAATATAATTAAGCAATGATTGGGCTAGGGCTTATACAAAAAAACTCGACTTTGCCTAGACATGACTCGATCCTGTTTCGACGTGACCCGACCGCATCTTCGTTTTACCTAACCTTGTCTTCACGTGACTCAACCATGTCTTGGCATGATCCGACCGTTACTCGACTGCGTCTCAGCATTACTTGACCACGTTTCGGTATGACATGTGTAACATCCTCGTCCCGAAATTACTTAAATAATGTCATAAGCAAAATATTTAATAAAAATAGGAATTTATGTGATAAAATAAAGAAAATAATTGATTGGAAACAAGCTTGAGGAAGGTTGATAAAAGGTTGATGGAAAGTTGATGTTAAGTAGCTAAGGAATAATTGGAAGCATAAAAATCGAGAACTACACATGGTGAGGGAGGAAAAAAACGTGGTGGCCATGACCACACATACTCCACGCCCACCACGCTTACTTCTCTAGTTCTAGTAAAAAATATAAGTTAACTCGATCAAGAAAATGCTCAGAACATTCCAGCAAAACCTTAAATTGAAGAGGAAATAGAGAGAGAGAGAGAGAGAGAAAGGGTTTAGAGAGAGTTGAGTGACAGATTGAGGAATCAAGCGAGAAAATTGATTCGAGTTATTGAATCGATTGTAATCTTGAGCCTGTAATCTATTGGTATAGTTGAAACAGGTAAAATTCTAAAATTATTCAAAAGTTTTTATGAGTTTTTCTTGTGTTACTATTGAAATGAGTAGAAATGATTTATAATTGTTAGAAATTGAGTAATTTACGATGTAAGAAAAGACTAAAAATTGTTAGGGTTAAGTTTAGGGTTTGTAAAAATTGAGAAGTGTAACAAATTCATTAGGGCATGCATTATAATTATTGTTATATTGGATCTTATAGAAAGTTTCATATATGATTATATAGGATAATAGACAGACGGTCAAGGCAGGACCAAAGCACGCAGAGTTCAGTGTATTTCAGTTGACAGGTGAGTAGTCGAACTCACTTAAAAATATAATGATCATTTAAGAAAAGATTAGAAATTGTTAGGGTTAAGTTTAGGGTTTGTAAAAATTGAAAAGTGTAACGAATTCATTAGGGCATGCATTATAATTATTATTATACTGTATTTTATAGAAAGATTCATATATGATTATATAGGATAATAAACAGGCGATCAAGGCAGGACCAAAGCATGTAGACTTCTGAGTATTTCAGTTGACAGATGAGTAGTCAAACTCAGTTAAAAATATAAGACTAGTATGCAATTTGTAGATGATCATGTTCTACAGGTCATAGATATTCGGGATATCTAACACAGTGCATAGGTATAATGTAGAGCATTGTACTTGGAGAGCGATCATTATTTGCAATGTCAAATATCATCTTTAGACTGAAAATCACTATCTCTTGTTGTGATTTTTAGTGTACTTTGACATACGCCTAACGTGGCCCTAAAAGGTTAACAAGTATGGGTATAATTGGTATGCTAAGAATCATAAGCAAGAGTAGGAGTGAATTGAACGGATTGACCCTCTTAAATGAGAGCAGATATCATTGTCCGCTTGATAGATAAGATTGGGAAGAATGTGGCTGCACTCGAATGAAATGATTAAGTCATTTATTCAAACTTATCAATTTTTTCATAAAGAGGAAAAGTGATTTAGCACTGAATAAGGGTGTTAGCGACATGCCTTATGCTAATCAAGATATATCAGGTCAAAAGATATATCAACTCATTGCCTTTATTTAATAGTCCTACAGATCGCACATGGATGACAGAAAACTTAAAAGGGTAATTTCAATATTTCACTGTTGATCAAAATTCAGCGATTGGGACGGATTGGGCATTTGGGCCAATTTAGGTAATTGGGCCCAATATGGATGAGAAATAATATTTCTTACATGATTTTAAGATAAAGATTATCTATTAAATATGATATATTAATTGAAAATATGTAAGAAAATAAGAAAGAGAAAATTTAAGAAGCTTGTCTTAAACTAAAAAAAGGTTAATGTGGGATAAACTAAAAGAATAAAATCTTTTAATAATGCACATTAAAGGTCACGGTATTATGGTTGAATTTTAAAGGAATTTTATTTTGTTTAAAGACTTAACAAAGTCCTAATGGAATTAGGATTGTTAAGTAGTTTGATCTTGTAACACCCTTGTCTTTAAAATAACCAAAACCCTAGTCTTTTCGGCATGAGTTGCCGCCCCTCCAAATACCAGTCTTGGCCATTATCTTTCAACAAAATCAAGAGAGATTTAGGGCTTTTCTTGAGAAAGTGAGGAAACAAAGGCTGGTTATAGAATTAATCATCGTGTGCTTTTCACTCTGAAAGATCTCATCCGATTCTTGTCAAAAGGTGAATCATTCTTATTCTTATTCTTTTTGTGCTATTACAAGTTTCGTCTAATCCATGTTTTAGTGTTGTAGAGGAATCACGTTTGGGATACAATCTTGGAGTCAAAAAGGTATGTTCTAAGTAAAGATTCGATTTTTATGATAACTAGCATTGATCTAAGAGTCAATATGTGATATCTTGGAATTTAATTTATGGAAATAATTATTGAAATAATGAAAAATGAATGATTAAATTAAGGTATATGAACGTTGATTCAACCGATATCGCTCGATTCAACCGACATTAAAGAAACTTTCACATGTTCTATAGAGAAATAAACCAGGGGAAAGCTGAGAAATAGCAAAGAATCTTGTTTTTGAGTGCAGGAAAGGAATTAGCAAGAAAGAACATCATTTCTTGCAAGAAATCAACACCGAATCAACAAAGGTAAGTGCTTGATAGTTTGTTTATGAACTTGTGTAGGGTCATGCTTTGATGATTCTAAGTAAAGACTCAATATATGAATGATTAATTAATGGATTGTATATGATTAATTACATACTGGAGGATCTGCACGGCGAGCGAGAGGAGTTTGAGACATGGTATGGAGTGTTGATTTTGTTTATATTTCAAGGTAAGTATTCTATGCTTACTAAATTTGATCGTAAAATTAATTCGGAAGTGAGAATGTAGAATTATTAAGCTATATGTATATGTCATTATAGTTGGCCTATGATGTTGTGGTTGAGATTGCTTGATATGGATGAATCATATGGAAAATGAGATGTGTTGGTTCACTTAGAGTTGATTTCATCTATTCTAGTAGATTGAACATTGATATATGATTGATAATTGATTGATTTGTTATGGATATCATATACTTGTGTGGTATGTTCTTTGTGTGTGGTGTTGATATGCTTTCTTTGTTCTATTGCTATGTGCTTTAATTGGTTTAATGGAAATCATGATACATATGATTCAGTGTGGTACTTGATATGCTATTTGTGCTGATACGAATGTCATTCCTATGATGTGTGCTGATACGATTGTCATTCCTATGTTGTGTGCTGATGCGAATGTCATTCCTATTTTGTGTGCTGATACAAATGTCATTGCTATGTTGTGTGCTAATATGATAGAAAAGGGAATTCATAGATTCACAGATTGCAAAAACATTTATGTCACACGAGCCTGTGTGGCTATATTCCTGTGTTGATTATCTTGTGTGGATAAGGACTTGTTGTGTGCTGTCCGTATTTATGAGCTTTATTTTCAAAGCTGTGTGCTCAGACTGTGTGTCATTCCTCTGCTGTGTGCGAAAGTGGATTTCCACTACTGTGCATTAGCATTTGATTTCGTACATTTACATTTCTAAATGTATGATCGATGTGATTAATCCTGTGAGGATAATTGAGCCTATGCGGTTTGTATTTGCTGTGTGCTATCCTGTGTGGATGTTAGATTGACCTGTGTGATCTGAATGCTGCTGTGTGCTATATTGATAGGTCTAACGATCTAAAGATTGTTGTGTTCTGAATTAGGTGTATATACCTTTATGGTTAGAAAATCTTGTGTGCTTTGAATGGTTGTGATTTGTACTCGCATAATCGAATCCCATAGGGAGAAAATATATAGGCACGTCCTCGTGCGGATTTATATTTTTCCCCTTCACATCATTTTATCTAAATGAAGCTAAGAATACTTACTGAATATGTTTTATACTCACCCCGTGTTTGTTTAAATGATGTGTGGATCGTAGGTAGCTACTTTTGGATAGAGACAGTGGTGATCAGAGTTCAGCTTGCGATTTCCGTCTGACGTCCGGCTCTGGAGTTCATTTTTTGTTTTTGCTTTGTACATATGTTTTACAAATATGTTTGTTCAAACAATTTACTTCCACTTGTGTTTTATTTTCAAAATTAAACAGGATTGGCTGAGATTTGTATAAACAATGTGCATATATTTTCTCTCTCCTCGTTTTAAAGATTTGATTTTATTATCATTTCTTTTATTATATTGTTTATCAGGGAAAATGGATTTTAAAATTGAGTTCCACATTTGGTGGTATCAAAGAGGTGATTAAATTCTCCATGGACAGAGCCAATGATTTTCAATTTCAATATGATTTAAAAATCTGCAATGATTTTGAACTTCTTATTTTTATAACAGATGGAGCCCATAGACGATGTATCGCCTGATCACACTGCAAAGTCCAAAGATTCAGTTGAGTGATAAGGTTCAGCCCCAGTACCTCTAAAGCAGTCTATGCCTATACGTCTGTATGATCCTGCATATGCTCTGTTTTAAAAAATGATGCAGAAGATGATGAGAGATCAGGGTAGAGGTTCAGGGAGTCAGTGAAACCTGAACATCGATAAAAAATTTTCTGAAGTAAGAAAACAAGGAGCAAAGACATTTGAGGGTACCACTAATCCAGCTGAGGCTGATGACTGGCTTAGGCATACGGAGAGGATTCTGACACGTATGAGATGTACGCCAGAACAGAAATTGAGATACACTATTTCTCCTCTCGAGAAAGCAGCCTGGAATTGGTGGGAGTCGATTCCAGATAATCAGAGACATCCTCCAGTGTTGACTTGGGATGATTTTCTGAGGAGATTTGCTGATAAATACACTCCTGCACATTATCAGACAAATAAAAAAATTGTATCTCTTTTGTTGAAACAGAAGGAGATGACAGTGGTTGAGTACAAAGAAGAGTTTACCAGGTTGTCTTGTTATGCTCCAGAGGATGTTAACACAGATAAAAAGAGTAGAGACAGATTTGAGCGGGTTCTGAGGTACGTTATTCGTGACAGGATTGTGATGAAACCTCCGACTTATGAGATGTTTCTTCAGACAGCTATCATGGCTGAAGAGTTAGAGGTATGGGGTGATAAAGCTGAAGGAAAATGACACAGAGTCTTAGGTAGTTCTAGTTCTGAGCAACAGAAGAAAAAGAAGAAGACAGAGTTCAGGCCATCTAGAGAGGTAGGTGCTTGTGGGGGTAGACAGTCCGACAGAGGAGCTAGACGTGGTAGAGGTTATTCCACCAGGCCTCCTATTCCTTAAGGTCGAGGTACAGGTACGTACACCAGTAGAGAATACTGTTTCACTCTGTTATACTTGCAGTCAGCTGGGACATTTTAGCTGGGACTGTCCACAGAGACAAGAGCCTTGGGGAGGAGGTGTCTCTAGATAGAGTAGTGTTGATGAGGCCAGGACTACAACATCAACTGATACTGGTAGAGGTAGAGGAGGAAGAGGTTCTAATTCTAGTTCTAGAGGAGGTTCTGCACTAGAGGTG
The DNA here is from genome assembly GCA_948193385.1 of Breynia disticha f. nivosa. Taxonomy (NCBI): domain Eukaryota; kingdom Viridiplantae; phylum Streptophyta; class Magnoliopsida; order Malpighiales; family Phyllanthaceae; genus Breynia; species Breynia disticha. Next base: position 17,172 of record CANYCX013899846.1, read on the forward strand.
GAGGACTTGGTACAGGTAGAGGAAGTGGATCTAGTGGAGCAGCAGTATGAGACCCAATTTTAAAATCCATTTTCCCTAATAAACAATATAATTTAAGAAATTATATAAAAATTAGATCTAAAAATAGAGGAGAGAGAAAATATATTAGTCCAAAACAGTGGCCTAATTTGTTATATTTTTAAAACAAAACACAAGAGGAAGCAAAATCTGTTTGAAACATATCAAACTCAAAAGTTGCATGTATATACATAGATGTATAACATGTACAAAGCAAAATAGCAAAAATAAACTCCGAAGCCATACCTCAAACGTAAAACTCTGGAAACACAGATCACCTCTGGCACTTTCCAGTCAAGCTGCTACCTACAATCTGCACAATCATTTAAGCAAATAAACAGGTGTGAGCATAAAATATTCTCAGTAAGAATTCTTAGCTTCATTGAAAGTAAATGATGTGCAGGAGAAAAATATAAATCAGCACGAGGACTAGCCTAACTATTTTCTTCCTATGGCATCCGATTATGCCAATACAAACATATCACACTGATATAAAATAGCAAACAGCTCAACAATCCACACAGGATTACTATCAGAATCACAAGTTCACACAGAAGGTTCATATCGCACACAGCAATATCAGGATAACATAAATCAACATCCACACAGGATAGCACATCGTAATTACGAACCATACAGGTTAAATCAAAATCCACACAGGATAGAACACTGCAATTAAAAACCACACGTGTTCTATCTCACAAAAAGATCAATAGTCCACACAGAAACACATTTACGTAAGCACACAGCAATCAAATTACACAGATCTCATAGCAATACATAAATGCAAACGTATGTTATTCAATATCAATGCTAGTGAAAATCCACATAGGATGACCCCGGGTTTCTGTCCACCATAGTAAACAATAGTGGAATTCCTTTATCACACACAGCAGAGGATACCTCTCTACCACATAAAAGAGGTTTTAGACCACACACAGCTAAGTCTAGGACAGCAGACAGTTAGTCCTTATCCATACAGGATAATATAGCCACACAGGCTTATTATCCAACATCCCAAAATTAATTAGAATGAAAATATACGAAAAACAGACTTAAACGGAGTCAAATCGGATGAAAACGCAAGAAAAATGCCCAAAAACAGCAGTGCAGCACGACCTCAAGCTTGCAGCACGACTTTGTGCTCGTCCAAAAATTGGTCTCGTACTCATGTTCAAACCCAGGACTTTCTGTACTAAAAATAATTCAAAAATTCGAGAAAATGGTCAACACGACCTGAGGCACGGGTCGTCCCCCAAACTGTGTCGGCTGGGTTTGTTTAAAACCTGTTTCTGTTTCATTCGGGACAGAATTGAAAATCGAACAAAACTCTTCCAAACTCGAACCCAAACCCCAAAATCGTCAGAAAGTGATGCTAGAAGGTGTAAAACACATAATTCCTTGCTAAAATCATCTCCAAACTCATTAAGGTAAGTTAATTTGATAGTTTTTCTATTCTCATGAAGTTTTGGAGTGAAGATGAATTAGGGTTTGATGAATTGTATGTGATAATCTAGAATTAAGATTGAAAAAGTGTTGAATGGATGTTCTTGAACTTGATATAACTTATAAACAAAGATTTACAAGTGTAAATCATAACTTGGTTTAAGTCTACTAATTGGATTGGGTTTTGATGTTTTGAAAGTAGAGAAGAGTATAATTAATGTTCTTATACATGTTATAATCCTTAAACAAAGATTAGAACATGTAAAAACATATTTTGGATAGTTTTAGTAAGGGTTTCTTGTGTTGAAAGCTACTAAGAAGATGAGAATAAGTGTTTTAAAAGAAAGATTAATGACTTTTAAGTTAGAATCAGTGTAATTATGGTTAATTAATATTGTTTGTACGATTAATTCGTATAGGAGTTGTACAACGTGGTGATTGACTTAGTTAGTGCCGTTCGAGAGCAGTGATTTTGGTTTGCTTAAGGAAAGATGAACTTATGCTAAAGTATGTTAAGGTAATAAGAATGCAATTATGCTTACTTCCCTTAACAATTGATATACAGAAGTGATTTATGTAAGCTGTTAAGTGTAAACATGTGTTAAATGGTTAAAGAAATGTGTTAGGTATGTTTGGGGATTGATATAAACTTTTTTACACTGAAAATTGATGTAAAATCAGTTAAAAATGGACAATACAAACCTCTGGTAGGACCTCGTGCCAAAGAGGAACGACCCGTGCTCATCGGCAGAGCAGAATGCCTGAAAAATCGAGTTCGTAGCTAGCTCGTGGCCAAGCACGACCTCGTGCTTGACCAGCACGACCCCGTGCTGAAATTTTGTTTCCCCTGAGCTTCATTTTTAATTGAGAAAACGTGATAGAAACTAGTGTATAATTGTTCTAAAATGTTAATATGTGATAAATAGTGCTAAGAACTTACTGAGTATTGAAAATAGTCATTCTATTGTCTGTATTGTCTAAATGTTGCGCATGACGTAGGTAGCTGCTGCTGGACGGGATTTTGCTGTGATCTGACTTCCAGAGCGATATTATCTGAGGTCGAGCTCCAAATTTTGTGATGTTATGTTTTTGGGATTTTGTACCCTTATATATATATATATGTACATATTTGTGTTAAAGTTTTAATGTTTGAAATGTTTTCAAACTTCTTTTGAATTCCGCTGTAAATTACTTTTACATTATAAATGTTTTGGGCCCGAGTTTGTATAAAATGAAGATTTTATCTTCTCTCTCCTCTGATTTAACTCTGATATTATTATTATTATTATCGAATATTGTTTATCAGGTATTATTATTTTATAAAACTGCGTTCCACATTTAGTGGTATCAGAGCAGCGATTAGATTCCTTGCGGACTGTGCCAAAATGAATTTTGAGTTGTATTTTCGAAACTAAATGAATTTTAAACTTGTGTTTTATAACAGATGGCGCTGGGAGATGACATATC
>CANYCX013901383.1:0-17026 GCA_948193385.1 Breynia disticha f. nivosa
ATTTTGTATATGATTGTATGGATGATTTTCAAAAAGATAATAATTGAAAAGAACTACTACTCATTTCACACTTACAAATTAAAAAATGTTATTAATGTTATGATTGGTTATGGATGATTATTATGAAGCTTGAGCAGGTAATTAGATGAAAAAATATATCGAATCATCATATTTCAATTTACGTAATTAAATGGAAAAAATTCAAAAAAAAGTTGGGTGGTCGGGTTGGGCGGGTTTGGGCCGATCGGATTGGGCAGGTTGGGCTGGTTATAGAAGAATAATGAGGAAAATTAAAATGAAAGAAACAACCCAATGAACCGGACCGAACCCGACCAACGAATTTAAAATGAACCCGACCAAACCATCAACCCGACTTAGTCGGGTCGGTCTGAAAAAATCCTCCAACCCGACCAACCCGACTAACCCCACCAATTGCAATGCCCTATGTGGTGTCTACAATCATAATTTTATGTTTTTATCGTATATATGTTATAATACTATTCTTTTTGTCGTATGTTATTTTACCTCGTTTATTTTATTTTTTTTTAAATCCGATAACAATTATTAATTATTGGTTGTACATTTTTTATGAAACAAGTAGGAGGGTAGTTTAGATATAGATGCAGGTGTGTAGTGGTGGTCATTTTCCAGTTAGTGGAATTTTATAACGTGATAGGAAGTGATTGGTTGGTGTAATCCACGAAGAAATAGCCAGATTTAGAAAGTTGGTATTTAAAAATGATGCATTTGGTTGTGGCTGACTTTCCACTTAAAATTGATATATTTTATTTTATTTTAAAAGCTATAACAATAATATTTGTTTGATAGGAAGCTATAGTTACGATTTTGTAAGTCAAATGAACTTTAATTCCATTTTCGAAAAAACCATATGGAAATGGAAGCAAAACTGGGAGCCAAAATGCTAGACAACAAAGAAAAAAAAAGAAGAAACAAGAAAAAGGCTTTGGTCAAATTTTTAAATGTAATTAATGATCGGACATATATTATTTTTATTAAGGCTAAAATTGTATTTTGTCTTTTTATAAGGGATATTGGGTCTTTTTAGCGATTTTAGCTCAAATATTGATCTAGTTTTAGATAACAATTCATAAATTACGCGTAAAATTGATCCAAAATTTTATTTTGGCTCAAATACAACTTTGACTTAAACATTAGGGACAAAAATGAACTTTATCCACTTGTTTAAAGGTTTTAAGTTTTTACACATCGGGTTAATTTATTCTACACATTTTTAACACTAAACTTGTTAAGGTTTCTCTAATTTTGTTGTTTCATGGTTGTTTTTGTATATGTCTTTATTTTTTTTTGGCTTCGTGAACGCCTTTTATGCCATGTGATATCAATATCCTAATCTCCAATAAACATGAAATAACTGAAATCAATCTTTAAGTAAATGTTATTCAATGAAAGAGGTTTTACGCGATCGACAACTTTTATAAGCATGTGCAGAAGAACTGCCTTGAAATGGCTAAGCTTATTGTAAATATTACGCGTGGGTTGATCGAGTCATGTCTAAACGTATGAACCCGTTTATGATCCAAATTTTAGACGAGCTAAACGGATCGACCCGTTTATGACCCTAACCCGTATCTTCAGTCCATTATGCGAGTAAGAGCATCTCCAACCCACTCTTTAAATTAAAAAATTTCTTTAAAATATAGGGTAAGTTTAAAAATATGACTCCAATGTGCTCTCTGTAATCCTCTTTATCTTTAAATTTAGAATAAAGAGTGTGACTCACTCTCCAATTTTAAAGATAATAAATCACTCTGTAAAATTTATTTATTGAATATACGCGTTCTCCTCTCAACATGCACTCTAACCAAAATACTAAAAAAAAAAAGCTTTTCCTTCAACCCTCTTTATCAGTTACTCATGGTACTGTTTTGGAACATATCTCTAAACACATTTTTGCGATGTCATTGCATGTGTTCTTCGCCAAAAAATGAAGAATGGAACGTCAAAACTTTCTCGAGCCAAAATACTATAAAACAAGAATTTCTACTTTGAGATGAAACAATCTCATCTTAATCATTGAACACTCTTAATCTTCGACGATTTTTCCTTGTGTCAGACTTGGAGGCCACTTCAAGATTCAGATGAAATACTAAAGGAGTTCCCAACCCTTGTGATAAATGGCATGGAACCTACCTTAGATCGACTAACAACTCAAAAATATATTTTTTTTGTATCGTGAAGAGGAAGAACTCAAATTCAGTCGTGTTCTATTTCTCTGCAAAAATTCTCAGAGATATAACGTTCTTGATTGAATTTGCCACATCGGTTGGAAGACCCAGTATGGTCTACAGTAAAGATTCAGAATAACAATTTCTTAATTTTTGAAAAATAAAGAGTAAAAATAAAGAGGTATATTGAAGAACAAATATAATATAATTCTTTATTTTTAAACTTGCTCTTTATTTAGTCTACAATTATCACTAATTTTAAGTATTAGCATTGGAGTTGCTCAAAGTAGCTTACAAAGCACGTAAATCCACAAAGATGAATAAAATCCAGTAGCTATTGTAATTTATACTCACTCGACACACTCCAGTATCTCAGAAACATAGGCATAATACTTTATACGCTAGTAAACTGTTACATACGCAAAAAAAAACTCACAATCAACATTATTATAGATGACTTGATAATGGCTCTAATATTATGTGAAAGTTTATAGACACATGCACATGTTTATACGTCCATAAATGATATAAGTTATGAAACTCTTCAATACAAAATCAAATAACTTATATAAGATCAATAATTCATATCATTATAAAGCACTTGATACTTTTATTAGGGGTGAGCAAAAAAAACCAAACCGACCACTCCAAACCGCTTTTATTGGTTTTTTGGCGGTTTGGAGTTTTTTCAACTCGTCATGGTTCGATTTGGTTTCGAGTTGGTGGATTATCAACCCGAACCCAAACCAAACCGACCACTATATAAATTTTATATTAATAATTTTATATTGTATGTTAATAATGTTTATTAAGTTTAAACTTTAAAGTTTTTATTAAAAATTTAATTTTTATAATGTTATATTTAAAATTATAATTTTAACATACTAAAAAGTAAAAATACTATAAGTAAAAAAATAGACGGCTTGAGAGAATTAAATTAAAATTTGTACCTCCTTTTAACACGCCAATCCGACCAATTCGAACTGCTAAGAGTGGTCGGATTTGGTTTGGTCTACAAGAAATGATTAATTTGGCTTGGTTTGTCATTTTTTCAACCCGCCATAATCGATTTGGTCTGAAAATCACCTCCTAACCCAACCAACTCGACCACTGCTCACCCCTAACTCTTATACTTTTTTATTTGAAATACATTTCCAACAACCTAAACCAAATGACCTTGTGATCAATAACTGGATCTGATGAAAACAAAGGCAGTGACGGATCTAGAAAGCTTTTATAATGGGTGCACCAGAATGATTGCATTTAAAACTTTTGACAAGACGGTGATGTCAGTTAGAGCCTTCAACTAATGAATTTTGTAAGACCGCATTGGGTCATTTACAATGTGGTCATTTTGTTTTTGTCAAAGATTGAGAACAGAAATAAAATTGGACAATTATGATATCCAACACGGATAATAACTTGTATTGCATGTTTTTACCACTTAAATATTATTTATTTAATATAATACGTACATAATTTTATTACCCAATTTTTTTTAGAAAAAAACTTTTATACCTTAGTAGAAAAATATTTACTAACTCCATTAATTTTATCAAAAGAAAACTCCATTAGTTCTAATTAAATCTATTAATTATTCTAATTAACTAATAAATAAAATATATTAGAATTTGTTTATTAAATCAAAAGCAAACAAATTGATAAAAAACAGAAAAATAAAATTTAAAAGCCGTTAATAGACTATTTATGAGTTCATTCACCAGTCACCATCAAACAAAAAAAATAAAAACAAGCCAGAAGACCCAAAACAAGGGAAAATAATAATTTTAAAAAGGAAAAAGAAGGGATGCAAGCCACGTGTCCACCTCATTAATGAGAATCTTCAGTCTTCGCTGCATTAATTACTACTACACAAGTCTCTCTCACCTAACCTTCCTTTCTTCCTCTTGTTCCATCTCGTCGGCCGGCCACTGCTAGCTGACACAGAACATTTTATTTCTTCCTCTTCTTTTTTCTTTCCATCTGTTCTCTCCGACTGTGCACCCTCAACTCATCCGCTTTTAGTGGGAGCACCATTAAAATAAGCGATGGACAGACAGGAATCCCTGTTACACAGGTTCCACCGCTCTGAATCCGTCTCTGACAAAGTGACAAGGAAGTTGATCACTCCTCTCGTCGATTCTAATCATTTTAGTCATTTTTTTGCTGTATAATTTTTTTAATAGAATTTTTAACTAATTTATGCCCATCTTCTTACGATATTCTAGTTCTGATACTCCTAACAAGACAATGTTCGACTCTGGTATTAACAAATAAAAGGGCATGATAGAAAAGATTCTAATTTTCATTTCAGTGTGTTATACTGTACGTTTAACATAATTAAGACTATAGATTCATCCTGGAGGAGTAAAACCAACAAAACCATAATTCAGATTATAGTTTCAATCAAATGGCAAATAAATCTACACTAAACCAAATCTTGGATGTCACAGCATTCATGATATTCCCATTAATCAACAAGCATCTGAAACACCAGTGAAGAAGACTCCACCACAACTTTTAGTGCAAAGAATATAGTGTAATTTCCGAGTGAAGAAAGAATATAAGACCTGATGGGTACACTTTTCACAGTACACGAGCAGAGTCACCTGCTTCACATATCATCACCGCGGTTTCCTGATTGATTTGACCAGCCAATTCAGGCTGCACCTTCATATACTCTTCCCTGACGAAAGAAACTGCTTCTGATGCAAATTCCTCGTCTACAAATGCAACACAGCATCCTCTGAATCCGGCACCGCTGAAACGAGCTCCAAAAACGCCGGGAGCTTTTTGAAGAATCTCGTAAAGTTGTATCAGTGGCTCGCAACCTTTAGAGTTCAGATTCCAAAACAGTATTGTTGCTTGTCAGCATATATTACTTGGAAAAAATGCAAATTAACACGTCCCAGAATTAGTATAAAACCAATATCAAAGAAAATTCCATTATTACAAGATTTTGGTCAGACAGAAATTTTGATACAACTAATACTGCAGATACTAATAGTACCACTAAAATCAGATTCCAAGAGAACTTACCACATTCATAATTCTGAATGGAACTTAAACCAGAAGCCGAGATCAGCTTTCCAAATTCTTCCATGTTTCCAGAAGCCCATGCTTCGAGTCCTGAAACAATAATTGTGTTAACAAGAAATGCTCAAAATAAGTGGGAGGAAGATTGGCATATTTCCAATAAACACCTTTCGTAACTCGCAAGTTCTCCGAGAAATAATGTTCTGCTCTCTTGGCCAGATTGTTATCTAATTTTTCCTGCAGTTATGGCGAAAACAGATTGGAAAAAATTAAACCATTGTAAGAATTAAAAACTAAAGTTCTAGTATGAATAGAACCATTACTGATCAAAATAGTGATGATAACAAGGTGACAAAAATGGAAACTTTAAAGTCGTCATAATTTAACAAATTGAAGGCAAAATAGATGTTCCAGTCACAATATGTAAGAATTATAGTACAAACAAGCCATCAAAGTTGAGATTTAATGTTGTGGTTGAGATTCATCACATCCATTGATTTTGACTTGTTCTCAATGAATCAAAACCCGTGTGGATTATTATTGATCCATGAGCTCCAACATGAGAAAATAACAACATGAGCCGAATTGATTCACTAATTGACATGGTAAAATGACTTAGATGGGACAGATTAACTGCAAAATTAAATCTCAACAGTTAATGTATGGGCTTTTATTGAATGCAGTGTAAATACATCGTAAGAGTATACCATACCGAAAATAGTAGTAAATTCAGCAGAACAAAATATGTACAAAAATACACCATGATAAATTTCAGATAATTCAGTGCCGTTACCTTGTGAGTTTCATATATCTCTGGTTCAACTGCTTGCACACGAGGAGGGAGTGAAATTTCAGAAAAGAAAAAAGAAAATGTGTTTTTAGATAGTATAAGCTGAGAAAAAGAATACTTGCCATTGCACAGTAGAGGCTCTGCATTTTCTTGTCCAGAAGCACTGTAGACATTTTACCGAAGAAAAAAAAGTATCAATTAACAAAATTAAAGAAAAATAAATGTGTATATTGATGTCATGATTCATAGTTCAATCCAAAGGCATACAACGAACAGTATGAAACTCATGTCTTAAAGTAACTGCTTTATTCCATTGATTTTTATTTTCTACAAAGATATAATAATGCTTTATAAGTGTCTGCCATGAAGAATCAAAAAAATATATGCATAATGATCAACAATAATAATAGTGGGATGTGTGGGATCACTACTGATATTTTGGCTTCTGGCTTACACTAAACGTGTTATAATTTCGATTGCCAACAAATAGAATTTTTCATAAATCCTATCAAAAGATTATTCAATGTGATTGATGATATATTATTAAAACTCATCACATATAGCATGTGGTTGATGATCTGGAAAACATAAGAAAAGAAATGGCTAAATTTTCCGTGATGTTGACTCATTGAAAGCCAAGATATGACAGGAATTAAAATCAACTCATTCTTCTTGATCAATGAAATAACATGTCTCCACTTGATTAAAGACAGAATACAAATAAAAAATATAGAAAAATTGGTAACAGAATTTGTTACTAGATAGATGCAAACTTTTGAATACTATAAAAGAATTATTCAATTATTGAGAGAGATTATAAATCATACTATACAAAACAGCCAGAAAATAAAAAGCATATTGCCTCTAAAAATTTTCAAGTAGAAGAAAGAACACGTACTTTAACAAAATTCTTGCAGCTTCTTGACACTCTGCAACTCGATGATTATATCCAGGGTTGTTAGTCAAAGCATGCCTCAATCCAGAAAATGCTAATAAAATTTTGAAGGATTTCTGTGAGTTAAGCTGGTGATTGTTGTGCAGATGTATGAGCTTGTGCTCTTTTGTCTAAGAATAAAAACCAGATCAGTGAGATTTAAATACCACCAGGAACAATAAGAAATTTAATTAACTGAAATTAAACAATGCAGTATGTAAAGATAATTTTCAACGACTAATGACTAGGAAATTATTATTTCGAGAAAAATGGCATAGAACAATTCTCAATCAATTAGCTTTATCAACACAGTTTTTTTTCCTTGTTCTTGCTGCATTTTGTCATTCTTTGTTCCATGATTCTATCCAATCCCAAAAGAATAGTATTAGCCAGTATTCTGTGCATCACAAATAACATGACTAGATGAATAAAAAAAGTTCACTTCATATGAAATGTTCTGTCTATTTATCCTTTCTCTCTTAGTTTCTTACTTATATAACTTTTTATTAGAGTTATTGTTCCAATTGATTTTTGTTTGCTTATGGATCATCTCTTCTTTTCTAGTCATTCTTTTCAAACATGTGCTTAGGCACAATGTCCAATAATTACCTTGCAGTTCATGCATGTTAAGCAGCCGTATTTTGAAAGCAATATTGCTGATTGATCCAAAATCCCGTTTCTCAGACCCAAATATGAATTTTCAATCAGCCTGTAAGTAAAAGAAAAATGACAGATCCAAACTCGAAGTAGTTATTATTTCTCCTTTTTTTCTGAAGAAAGGGGGAAAAGAACAGATGAGACGGATATTCAAATTTTAGAGGAAATATAGTATGCCGTGAAAGAGATCATGTGAAAGAAATTTACCTGTCATATTCGATATTTTCTGTAGGTGATATGACTAAGTTACTTGCACTTTCCAGAGCAAGCAAGTAGGCAACCCCAACCTGTTAAACGTTTATTGTAACATTAAAACTGAGTATCAATCACAAATATGAAACTCAGGAGAAAGAAGAGCATTTCTCTTGCAACAGTTCTAAGGTGTAAATGCTCAACCAAGAAAGACAAGAGGCAGGATGAAGGAAAATTGCCGATTGTAGAAGGTTTTAATGTTATTGTCCATAAAGCAAAATCCAAGAAGACGCATCTTCAAGTTCCAGTGGTTCCAGCAACGCCAGCAACAGCAAACATATTTTGATAAACAAATATTAGAAACATACGACAATTAAGTGAGGAAAACTTATGCAAAACAGGAAATCAATTATTCAAAACGTGCCGGTGAGAGAAGCGACGGACGGACGGTGGCTGAGAGAGATGAGGTGAAGGGAGAGAGATCAGCGTGAGAGAGGGAGGAGAAAAGGAGTGACGGCTGAGAGGAAAAAATGAGAAGAGGAAAGGAAAAATTAGGGTACTAAAATACCCTTTTAATGTTTTAAAAAAGAATTAGGCATAAATATAATAAATAAAGTTATAAGTGTGCATTTTTTGCAAAACAAACATACATTACATGCATTTTACAAAACCAAAAGTGAAAAAAGGTATTTGTTAAAATACACAAACTAAAAAGGGCAGCCCACATAATTAAGTCCGAGTAGTGGGCACGACCACACGTACTTCACCAGCGACTGCGCGTTTATGGAGATGGAACTACGCGTGGAGGTAGCGACCACGCGTAGTCGGAGACTACACCGCGTAAGCTTCTATTTCTCAGCAGTTTAAGCTTCAATTCTTCCTTCAAGCTTTCCTAAGTGTCCAACTCTAAATTCATGGGTCCAAAACAACATTTACTGGCACCTGAGTCACGAAACAGAGAATGCAAGTAATTCGAACAATATAAATGTGTAATGCATGCTAAACGAATATAAATGACAGCAAAATGAATGCATGAAATGCAACCTAACAAACTACCCACACTTAAAACCATGTTTGTCCTCAAACATGTATCAAATTAAAAACCAAGGAAATAGTTCAATTTTCTCAATCAATTCCTTCTCAAACCATTGCTCAAACAACCTACACCACTATGCAATCAGACCTTGACAAAGAACACAACCATTGCAATGACGACTGACTCATCTAATAGACAAGTCTCCACACCGGCAGGGCCCCCTCTAGAGTAACAAAACAACACCCTCATAGGTTTCGCTCAGTCTCTCAAATAGTGTATATATAGGTAGTGTTTTCACTCAACCAATCAACAAAAACACTTTCTCAAGGCTTGACATTCAATCAATTTCAACTAAGTCAATAACTTAAGAAACTAAATAACCAATCAAAAAGGACTTCCACAAGCTTGTAACGTGGCTAAAGGGTTCAAACAACATAACTATAAGTCAAGAGATTCAAACAACAATCAAACCACAATATGCAAGTAATGAACTAAACATAAGAGCACAAGACATGGTGTTTGAACTTTTCACACAAGCCTAACTTCTTACTTTACTAGTCAAGGTTGCTTTCTTTTGAATTTTCTTGTTGCCTCTTCTTTTTTTTTCCTTTTTTTTTCATTTTTCTTTTCACAGCAATCTCCACTCATGCTTTCAATCACATTCAGAAAACTCCACAAACAATTCATTTTGTATTTTTCCATTCATTTTATAGTTGTCTACATCTATTTTCAATAAGCATGAGCAAAACTAACGCTTTCAACATATCAACACCATAAACCAAAGTTTTAGTTCATGACTTAACAATTGATTTTGATACAATCTCTTGACAAGGTCACAAATGGAGGGGTTTTAATAAAACAAAAGTCATAGACTAAGACGTGGTTCAAAATAAGAAAAGGTCAAAAGCTCAAAAGGGTGAACTAAGGTTAAATTTCAACTAAAAAGGTGGGAAAACAAAAATTAAATGGTTCTTTTCAAATGATTTAACAAAAATGCCTCTTATCATGTTAGAAATTTTCGTTCCTCAAATTAAAAACTTCTGCAAAAAAACAGTTGATGGAAAACTTCGGTACTCGTCTGCGACTGGCAAACTCACACAATTAATCAAGAAATCAAGGCTTAAAATCCTCACAAAGGTTTTGTGTGAAGCACGCTACTCTATCGGTTCTTCTACCAGGGGTTGTTCAAGGTTAAACTCCAAGTACACAAAGAATGCAAATCGTTTTCACAAAGATTTTCAAAAAACTTAAAGGAGAAAGATCAAATTTCTTTCCTTTAATTTAAAATTGACACAAAATTTGATTAAACCTGTTTTAAGTGGTGAAATGAATGTCATGCAAGAAGCAAATGTCATGCAAGAAGCAAATGCAATGCAATCACGCAAGTCAACATACAAACAACCTAATCAACTAACAACTAAAATAGCATGCAAATGCAATTCCCTCTACCCACACTTAAAGCTACACAATGTCCTCATTGTGAATCAAGAAAACATAATGTAAAGAGTGTAGGGAGAGAAAAGCTTCTCTGTGTCAATCATCGTCGTGTTGCCATCCCCGCAATCCTTGTTGTCTCAGTAGGTCGCAGAGTCGACTGTCCATCCTACTTATGGTTCTTCCAATCTTTTGTATCGCTGTCTCTATTCTGTTTAAGTGGTCATGCAAATCCTTTGAGTCTCTAGTCGTCGGATCCAAATTAGATTCTACAGAGCAGAACTCATATTCGATCAAGGTGTGTTGAATCAACTACATCCTGCATAAAGCCTCATAGTTTTATAGCTAGGTATGTAATCAAATGTCCCACAAACATAGACTTATTTGGTTTTTGAAGGACTTTTAAAAATTGAATGCATAGGAAATAGTCAATATTCACACGGTAATTGTTTTTTGAGCACCATATGAGAAAGAATTCAAGTTTGGAAAGAATGGTGCTCGGGTCTTTCCTCCTGTAGATGTTAAAAGCAAGAACCCTATGCAACATCCGCCAAAGCAGGTGTCGCAAAGTAGCGCCCTTGGATTTATTAGGGTGATAGGGCTCAGGGTCAGCTGACCACTCTGGATAAAGCAAGTACTTATTAAAGTCAGGAGGATAGTCACAAAATGTGTGAACATAGCTAGGATCATAAATGTCCTCTTCCTTTAGAAAATCGAAGACCACATTAAATTTAGTAATGGAATAAGAGTAATGATTATCTAGCAACCTAAATTGAACCACATAAGGAGAATAGACAGTTGTATCATTGCCAAGATTAAATTTAAACGAGGTAAAGAATTCCCGACACAACTGTATAAAGAAAAGCAATGGCCAATTAAAATATCCGCTCAATCCAAGCATAGCAACCATATCCTCATACAATTGCATTCTATCAATAAACATAATAGCAGAATGAATATACTTACCAGGACAGATGACCTTGGAACACATCTATCCAAACCTGCGTTTGTCATTTTGAGAGGTGAACCCTCCATAGTCGGCTCCAATTACAACGACAACCGGGTTTTGGCGTTCAAGGTGCGAGGAACGTAAATGGAGACAGTGTCTCTGTGTCCTATGTTGGGGGCTCCTCTTCTTCTCTAAAAGTAGGATTGAGTGGTAAATTTGGAGGCTCGGGTTGTTCTGGTGAGGAGACGGTTGGAGCGTCTTCCTGGTGTTGGTAAAATCAACTGGTACTTCTATTGTTGGTGGTGTGGGCTTACGACGGTGGCTAGACCGAGTATTCCAGTGAGTTGGTGGTAGTACACTACTAGTGGAAGCTTGAGGAGGTGAACTCAGAGGTGTAAAGACAACTAAAGTCGAGGATTGGATTGGGTTTTGTGAGTTACGAGTTGACCTACGTCTTGGGGGCATTTTTCTGGGCAATATGTCTGTTGGGGTGATTTTTGATGGTGGAATTGGTGGTTACCATCGTGCAAATGGGGAAATGACAGTTCATAATCGGGAAGAAAGGGAAAGACATGTTCACACGTGACATTGAAACTACGCATGGTCATAATGGACTACGCGTTGTGGGCACGACCATGCGTTGTGGGCACGACCAAGCGTAGTCTTCTCCCCACCACGCATAGGATACTGTTTTGCACTATTTTCCCTACATCAAAATCCTAAGTTGTTCATTAGAGTAACATAGCAAAAATATGCAAAATATACCCACACTTAGTGTCAAGACAAGTCTGTAAATCAACGAAACGTAACAAAAATTATTAAAACACAAAAAAATAAATGAAAATAAAATAAACGAAAGAAATGAAAACTCAAAATAAACTTGGGTTGCCTCCTAAGAAGCACTTCTTTTAACGTCCTTATAGCTAGACAGACTGCCGTGTGTCACTGAGAGTTGTTTGGAATACAGAGGGATACTATTTCGACTGTATGTGGCTCGAATCCCTCATAGTAAGGCTTTAACCTTTGTCTGTTTACCTTGAAGATTTTACCTGTGTCTAGATTTTGAATGTTAATAGCACCGTGATTGTAAGTCTTTGCAACCGCAAACGGACCTATCCATTTGGACTACAATTTTCCTGCATGAACTTTGAGAGTAGAGTTGAAGAGTAAAACCTTTTGACCGATAGAAAATTATTTGGAGACAATTATTTGGTCATGCAGAGCTTTCGTTTTTGCTTTCTAAATTGTGGAATTCATGTAAGCATTGTTCCTAATTTCTTCAAGCTCTTGCAACTGTAATTTTCTCTGTTGACCACAAACATCCATGTTGGTATTGTATTACTTTATCAACCAGTATGCTTTATGTTCAATCTCTACAGGAAGATGACAATATTTTCCATAAACCATACGATAAGGGGACATACCTAATGGATTTTTGAAGGCTCTACGGTAAGACCAAAGAGCGTCATTAAACTTCATTTTCCAATATTTTCTGTTTGGATTGACAGTTCGCACTAACATGCATTTAACCTCTTTGTTGGAAACTTCGGCTTGACCGTTGGTCTGTGGATGGTATGTCGTAGAGGTATGATGCGTCACTCCATATTTCTTGAAAAGTGCACCCACTGTGCGGTTATAGAAATGTGTCCCTCTCTCGCTAATGATTGCCTTGGGCGTACCAAATCTGGCAAAAGTGTTATCTTTGATGAACTTTGTAACAACATTGGCATCATTAGTACGAGTTGCCTTTACTTCGACCCACTTTGATAAATAATCCAAGCTAAAAGAATATACTAAAAACCAAAGGAGGGAGGAAATGGCCCCATGAAGTCAATGCCTCATACATCGAATATTTCACATACCAAAATCGGTGTGAGAGGCATCTCATTCTTGCCGTAGATGTTGCCTGAATTCTGGCATCTCTGGCACGACTTACAAAATAAATAGGCATCTTTGAAAATGTTGGGCCAATAGAAACCTGATTCAAGTATTTTCCTATCGTCCTTTGAGGTCCATAATGTCTGTCACAAGCTGAAGAATGGAAAAATATTAGAGTGGAAGCAATTTTAGTCTCGGGTACACACCTGCGTATAATCTGATTGGTGCAAAATTTCCACAAGAACGGTTTGTCCCAAGCGTAGTGTTTCCCGTCACTCCTAAGTTTATCTTTCTGTGCATGACTAAAATCCTCTAGGAACTTTCCGAAAACCAAGAAACTCACCAGGTCTGCAAACCAGTGGTCTCATTGAGGCCTTTTCAAACTTACCTTGTACAGGTTTTTATTCAGAAATTCGTCGTTAACCTTTCTACCGTCGTCTGTAATGTGAGGTAACCTGATCAAATGGTCTGCCAGCGCGTTCTTTGAACTCGCTTTGTTCCTAATTTCAATGTCAAATTCTTGCCTTTGTAATATCCATCTGAGTAAACGAGGTTTGACATCTTTTTTAGACATTAAATACTTAAGAGCAGAATGGTAAAAAAAACACAATTACCTTGGTTCCCAGCAGATAAGACCTGAATTTCTCTAATGCGTAAACCACAACAAGTAATTTTTTTCAGTTGTAGAATAATTTATCTCTGCATGATCTAAAGTTTTTGAAGCATAATAAATCACATGTGGAGATCTATTTATCCTCTGTCCTAGAACTGCACCTATAGTAGAATTACTAGCATCACACACAATCTCAAATGGAAAATCCCAGTTCAGTGCTTGTAAAATAGGCGCTACAATTAATTTATGCTTCAACAAGTCAAATGTTTTATGACATGCATCATCAAAATCAAATTCCACATCTTTTTGCAATAAATGGATTAATGGGTTTGCAATTTTAGAGAAGTCTCTAATGAACCTACGATAAAAAATAGCATGGCCAAGAAAAGAACATACCTCTTTAATATTAGTCGGATATGGCAAAGTTTGAATGACATCAATCTTTGCCCTATCAAATTCAATGTCATTCGCAGAAGGCCTAAGATTATACCTTTTTCTACCATAAAATGGCATTTCTCATAATTCAAAACAAGGTTAACCTCAACACATCTCTATAATATTTTTCTCAAATTTTCAAGACAAGATGAGAAACAATCACCATAGACAGTAAAATCATCCATGAAAACATCGATAATATGCTCAACATAATCTGAGAAAATGCTTTCCATACAACGCTGAAAAGTGGCAGGTGCATTACAGAGACCAAATGGCATGCGTTTGTAAGCAAATGTACCGAAGGGGCAAGTAAAGGTTCTCTTCTCTTGGCCTTCTAGCGCGATCGGTATCTGATCGAATCCAGAATATCCATCCAAACAACAGTAGTGAGATCATCCAGCTAACCGTTCCAACATCTGATCAATAAATGGTAAAGGAAAATGATCTTTCCTTGTCACCGCATTGAGTCTGCGGTAATCAATGAAACCCTCCATCCATTCTGCAGTCTAGTAGGAACGAGCTCTCCATCTTGATTCTTCACCATAGTAATTCCTGTTTTCTTCGGAACTGCTTGTGTAAGTCTTACCCATGGCTTCCTTATCGCCACATTGAGTCAGCAATGGTCCATCCAATGGCTTCCTTGTATTCCTTCAGAACTTTGACAAACCTCTCTTCCACTGTGTTACTCAATTTATTAGAAATAATAACTAACAATGTCTCATTTCCTCCTAGAAAGGCATACTTCAAGTGATCGAGAAGAGTTTTCAACTCAAGCGAAGGTGGTTCAATGACGGAAGGTTTTAGTCAATTTTCAGTTGGCTCCAACTGCACTCGCTGAGGTGTGACCGGTGCACCCTGTAATTTGCTCAAGTCAAACACATATTGGTGTAATTCCTAGGGCAACGTCCATTTTTTCTCAAGATCTCAAAGCGTGTTTTGAAATAAATTCTGAAATAAAGTGACCTGTAAGGGATCATCAAAACAAACTTCAGATATTATTGGGTTAGTGGTTTAACAACATCAATAGCATAAATAGAAGAATAATCATTGGCATGTTTTATAGCTTCATTTATGTTGAATTTAATTGTTGCACCATCAAACTCCATGGACATGGTGCCATGGTGAACATCAATCTTTGTTTTGGGTGTTTTTAAAAATGGTTTGCCTAATAACAACAATCTAGAATTTAGACTACCATCATCCTGCATATCAAGAACATAAAAATTAGTTGAAAAAACTAAATCATTCACCTCCACTAAAACGTCTTCATGAACTCCTTCTGGATACACATTTGACCTGTCAGCTAGATTTATAACCACGCCACTTTCTTTCAGTGGTCCAATATTTAAAGCAGTGTAAATGGACAAAGGCATTACATTAATTGAAGCACCAAGATCACACATTGCCTTTTCTATATTCTGACTACCAATTTTACAGGGAATGAAAAACATGCCAGGATCCTTTTCTTTTACTAGAGGCTTATCTGTAATACTGTAAAAACTATCTCTCCAATAGGTATCCTTTCAAATCCCTACAATTTAGTCCTATTAGTACACAATTCTTTCAAAAAACATGTATACCTGAGTACTTGTTTAATAGCAGTCAATAAAGGTTTGTTGATTTCCATATTTTTGAACACCCGTAAGATTTCTTTATCATCATTCTTGTCCTTCTTCCTGGTCAACCTATGAGGAAAAGGTGGTTTTTCAGTGTAGGGCATCACCTTAGGCTGTGTATTTGCTTCTTTTTTGTTTTTGCATCAGATCTGATTTTAGCCTTCTTAGCCTTTTTGAACTACCCCTGTTTCTGAACTGGCAGAAATCTCTTTTCTGCTTCGAAAGGTAATCACATTGACGTCTCCTCTCGGGTTTACAGTAAGCTGGGATGGCAATTTACCTCTGTTTTTTATCTGATTTACCGCAGAAGCAAGCTTGGTTACCTAATCTTGTAAGCCTTTTATCTCATCCCTAGTCTGTTGCTAAAATTATTGATTGGCTTGCTTGATATCCTGAGTAGAAGTCACCAAGGTTTTTACCAAGTCTTCTAGAGAGGAATTGTTATTGGTCGACTATGCCTCCTTGTAATTCTGATCTCTCTGGTAAAAATTATCCCTTTGTTGTTCGTTTCTATACCTTAGATTGGGATGGTGAGCCTATCCTTCATTGCAAGTGTTGGAGAAGGGATCAAATTTCCTCTGAGGTTGATGCCCATTGAAATTTCTCATGTAGTTCACTTGGGCCCATCGGTCATCATCTTGCAAAGTGGGGCAAGCATCTGTCAGATGTCCCTGTTCATAACAAACGCTACAAATAGGGGCTTGCGACCCCTCATTAGCACCTAAAGCATTGACAGAAATAACTTTCTCCATTAATGTTGCAAGAGTATCTAATTTACTCTCTAGGCGAGAAGTACTTAGCTCATGGACACCACGAGTATGATTTTCATTCTTATCACTAAATTGTTGAGAGTTGGCGGCCATGGCAGATATCAGTTCCCTCGCTTCTTGTGGAGTTTTGTTCAAGAGTGCTCCATTAGAGGCGGCGTCAATCATCCTCCTCTCTATAGTCAACACTCCCTCATAAAAGTACTGAATCATTAACTGCTCTGAGACTCTGTGTTGAGGGCAAGTAGCACATAATCTCATGAAGCGTTCTCAGTAATCATATAAAGTTTCTGAGTCCTTCTGACGACTACTGCAAATCTCTCTTCTCAGTGCTGCCGCTCGAGAAGCCAGAAAGAACCTGTCCAAAAACAAACGATCCATTTCAGTCCAAGTAGTTATAGTGCCAGATGGCAAATAGTAAGGCCATTCCTTAACCCTGTCTACTAAGGAAAATGGAAAAGCATAGAGTTTTATTTGGTCCT
>CANYCX013903396.1:0-19005 GCA_948193385.1 Breynia disticha f. nivosa
ATCTCATAATCTCTTTCTTTTATTTTCATGTAGACATGCCTAAGCGTCACATTGTAATTCTCTTCATAAAAAAACAAATCTCATCATGCTCATATAGCAACCTGGGCTGGGTTGATCATACTAAACTTACGAATGTAGTCGGATCAGATGCCCGTAAAAAAAGTTGAAACATAAACTTGTACATTTTTAGGATCTGAACTAGATGACCCGTCCCAAATTTGTTTAGATAGTATCTGTAATTGTCATACCCTAATAATATTATCTGTGAGTATCTATTACTTGTATAAATACTTGTTTTCATAAAAATATATAAAATTATCAAAATTGCATATAAATCATTTAATATAGATTATAAGAAAATATACAAATAGTTTAAAATATATGAAAACATACTAAAAATTGAGTCTTCCAGTATGAAAAAGTTAATAAAATTCATTCTAGTCAAAAATAAAAAAAAACTTGGGTGGAAAGCTCAGATACCCGCTATCCAATTCTATTTATACGAGTGAGTTCGAATTCTGAGTATATAGAGGGATGAACATGTACCCTATCTAAATCCGTAACAGATAGAATTTTAAATACACTTACCTTTTCTAAACCTGTTTATATTAGGTTTGGGTTGAACTTAACAAGACAAACACATACATATACCTAATTTTTCACCATACTTTCATCTCTAGTCACAGTAAGTAGGTTACTTGCGCACTGTTGACAAATCTATACTAAGTTACTAATAAACAAGTACACATATCATTGAAGTAAAAAGCTTAAAGATTTTCGAGTGTCGATTCCACAAGAACTAGAGTATTCGCTACTTACTCTAACTATTATTATTTAGCTTACAAATTATAATGAAACTAATTGAAATTCTAAACTACTAATTACTATAACTGAAAACAGAAACTGAAAAAATAAACTATTAGATAAAGGTAACACTTAGATTTCGAATCCCAAAGACTATTTCACTATTAATTGATATTTGTATTACTGATGTTGTTGTTATTGGACCATGACAATTTCTGATTTATATTAATTCATCTCTCGAGTTAATTGACATCTAACATTAAACAATTCAATTTGTAATTTCTTTCTAAATTAAACCCATTGACATTGTATTATCACTTTTTGAATTGCGCTATTAAGTTTGATCTTAATCCGAAAGATTTATGTCAATCTATTTCTAGATGTGTATGCAACTTCTTCCAATTATGAGTGATCTATCGTATATTTCATCTTTCGATTAACCTTATACGAATAAATAGTCAACCACAAGTGCGCATTCAAGAAAACAACATTTGAAAAGAATAATTCATAATTGAATCTCAATCTATCAACAAATTATTAATAATTACAAATCTCAATATCAAATTTAACAAATCGATTGGTTCATCTCAACTTAAGTGCCTAAAAAAGTTCAGTTCATAATTGAAGAGAAAGCAACAGAAAAAATAAAGGAAACCCAATAAATTGTAGAGAAACCCATGAAGATTCCATTGTAACTGACTCGTCTGCTCCAAATTCTCGCTGCATATCATCTTGTTTCGCATTCTTCACTCTTGGAACCTTAGCTTTATGTTTTCCAATCGTGTCTACTGTTTCAATCGATTTTTTTTACGTTAAAACACTCTTTTATACCTCATGCGATGAAAATACTTTTTTCTGTGATTTATTGCGCAACTACACTATCGTTCCAGCGTTTGTGTAGTTTTTGGTCTTTGTCTATGCAATGGGCAAAATATTTGTGTACAATGCTGGAACTGTACACTATCATTTCAAATGATCGCATAGAAAATAGTATATATCTATGTAGTTTTCAAATGTTCATATAGACTACATTGGTATTTTGCTGTTATTGTGGAATTTGACCGATGTTAGTATAGTTTTTATTGTAGTTTACACTGCCATTTTGCTAACAATAAAATATTTTGTCTATGCCAATGTAGACACCTTTTTGCTCGTGTAGTATGTTGGAATAATACACGGATACTGATTGATAGTGTAGATTTCGGCCTTTTTCCGTGTAATTGCCAGTGTAGTTGGTCTGTTTCAATCCGCTTTCATTCTATTTTGTCATGATTTCATTCAAAAGTTCTACGAAGTTATTTTTGAACTTATAAAAGATAAAACAAAGTATAAACATATTGTTTTTAATGATAAACACTCGAAGTTTCAATCAAGACATCAAACATTGTTATTAAATTATTTTAGTGTACTATTTTAGTGAAGTTTCAATTAGATAAGGGAAGGTAAACTTAATAACCTCAAGCTAATGCTATCATTGTTGAGTAAAATAATCTACATAAATTTATAAAATTAATACTATTATAATACACGATATTTCGATGTATCACACGGATAATGTAGCTAGTTATAACTAAGTCAGTTATCAATCATAGAGGTTTGTAGTCATTAGTACAATAGTAATTCACACATAAAACTGCATGTTTAACCGGCTAGTCTACTAGTTTAAGGGTCTAATCCAATTCGACCAATTAGAGCATTAATTCTTGCCTAGATTAATTGTAATTTAGTCTCAAAATATTAATCAGACCAAACGAATGGTCCATTTTATTCACTAATATGATCGATCAGTTTGATTTGATTTTAGTGACACTAAACTGACAGAGAGATTGTGACTTGCATTACTCCTTTCGTTCTTTAGTGTTCGTAAATTTGAAATTTTTACATAAATTAAAAAAATTAATTAATGAGATATAAAATGATTTATTTATTTTTCTGAATATAATAGATGTTGAAAAAGATAATAAAAAAAAATTAATTGGAGTAATTGAGAGATATTTTAGAAAAAAAAAAAAATAAAATAGTTAGATTGACAAATTTTAAGAAACAAGAATTTAATATTAAATTAACAAATATTAAAGAATAAAAAGAGTAATATTTATTTTTTATTTCTTATATTTCGTGAAGCTACTAATAGGTTGTTGAGGTCAAAGTCGGTCGTTTACAAATATTAAGAGAAAAATACAAGAATGCATAAATTTGTGTTTAAAATGATATGAATGTTAGCTAAGTTTGTTTATTTCTGTTAATGTCAGTTAAAGTTTTGAAAATATGAAAATGTCCGATTTTGAGTTTGCAATTGTAAAAATGTCAAGGTATGTTTAGTGTTCATCGTTGTTCATTATTGTTCATATGTCGAGAGAACAAAAAGTGACGTTTTTATATTTTAGAACATAAAATTTGGCATTCATATAATTGTGAACTAGAATCTTATCGATCAACAAAAATCTACAAAAATGAACAAAATACACTCCAAACTCAAAAATTCATAGTGTATATAATTTTTTGAAATATTAAGGACAGGATAAATAGTTTTCCAGGACCCATCAAAACCAACACTATAAAAGCCCCTAAATCCTAAACGGCTAAACCTAGCAATTGAAGCCCCCCGCTCTCATCTAGGGTTTGGAATCTTTCGCAATGGCTTGCACGATTGACTTCCGCAACTTAGACGAAGGCTTCGGCGGCAAAACCTACAAACGCAAACGCGAAGCTGCTGCCGCCGCCTTAACAAACCCAAGCACCGCCACCATGGAAATCGACGACGACAACCCAGCTTCTAAACGCCCCGCAGTTCCCTCTTTTGACGACCCTAACAAACCCACTTTCGGAAAACCAACTTACGATGGCGTAATCGCCGGGAAAGTGTCCGGGCGGAAGTGGAAAACGGTTCGGAGAACCCGAGCTTCAGCTCGAGATGTGAGCAGGAGTCGGACGGCTCATGAAGATAGGGAACGACAGAGGGAAATAAAGAAGGCATTTAGGGAGAGAAAAGAGGAGTTGAAGGAGGAAATAAGGAAGAATAAAGTGGAGAAGAGGAAGCTGAAAGAGGAGAGAGAGAAGAGGAAAAAAGAGAATATTTTAAGGAGTGGGACTAAGTTCCAGAAGATTACAAATCCCAAAACTTTGAAGAAGATTGCTAAAAGCAAAGATAGGAAGTTGCTTAAGCTTGTTGATGATAGTGTTGTTAATAAAGGGAAGAGAAATTAGTCTTGTTTTGATTATAAGGATTGCTTTTTTCTGCTTCTTTTCTGATTTCAGCTGAGTTTTAATGCATATTTAGTCTATCAACTCTTTATGTAGTCTCATTTCTGTTGCAAAGATTGTTTCTTTTTACTGGGTTTTTGTGATTTTATATAATAGTAAGTTTCAAGCTTTGATATTATTTCAGAAAAAATTTCACAAAAAGTTGTGAGCTAATTGAGGAAGAATAAAAAGATTCATTGTTTAGTTTCTCTGTGAATATAAGAATGTGATGACAAAGGAATAAGAACTTGCCTCCAATCTCTGATCACCAGTAATCGCCACAAGAGCAAAAGCCGTCTCTGAAATGATGGAATCTGCTTGAGTCTCTAACTGTGATTTCTCTTCCAACAATCTTTGAAATCAACTTGATTGCAGCATGGCAATCTCTGCAGGCCCTCAAGTTCTTCATCACCAGGATTGGTGTTCCTTCTGGTGTACTAATCAATCCAAATGCTATTGCTAATCGCTCGCTATGGTATTTAAGAGACTGGATTTTTGTGTCTTCATCTACGTTCTGAAGGGTGCAACTTGTGTCTGGTTTGTATCCTTCCTTCTCCATTTGCTCTGTTAATATATTGATTCTCCGCATGATTTCTTCCATTTGTGGATGGCGCTTGTCGTTTGCCGAGAATACGTGAATTTTGTGATTGATTTCAAGCCAACTATAAGCTGCAACTTTCTTTAACCCGCGTTCTCTCATCTGCTTCTTCACCTTCCCGACACCATCCCAATGACCAGACGCTGCAAGGATATTGGACATGGTGACATATGAAGAAGCATCTCTGAGAACTTCCATGTTGAAAAGTTTGGTCGCAGCTTTCTCGGCCAATGCTTGGTTCTTGTGAATTCTACAAGAGTTTAACACAGATGACCACAAAATTTCGTCTGGCTCAAATGCCATTTGAGCTATTAACTTCTCTGCTTTATCAAATTGGCCACTACGACATAAGATGTCGACCATAGACACATAATGTTCTCGCTTTGGAGCTAGTTTGTGGACGTTCATCATTGAATCAAAATATTGCAGGCCTTCTTTAACCAGTCCACAGTGGCTGCAGGCCATTAAGACTGCAAGGAATGTAACTGAATCTGGCTGATAACCTGACTGGATCATATCTTCAAATGATCTCAAAGTGGCCGCACCATCCCCATTTTGTGCATAAGCTGTGAGTAATGCATTCCAAGAGACAATATTCCTTTCAGGTGCCTCTTTGAAGACTTTGATCGCATCTTTTATAGATCCACATTTTGCATACATATCCAAAAGTGCACTTCCAGAATAAACATTTGACATGAAACCTGACCTGATTACACATGAATGTAGCTGCTTACCCAGTGAAACTGAAGCCAAGTTTGCTGAAGCTTTTAACACACTCGGAAAGGTGGCTTGATCAGCCCTTACAGAAGCACTGCGCATCTCGTTAAATTGCTTTAAGCCTTCTTCATGCAGTCCTCTCTGGATGTTAACAGATATCATGGCTGTCCATGAAACTGTGCTTCTATTGTTCAATCTCATGAATGTTCTCTCAGCCTCTTTAAATCGTTCACATTTGGCATACATGTTAACTATAGCACTTGCTACCATATCTTCACAATCAGCCGTTGTCACAATGGCCTGCGAATGGAGCTGCTGACCCATTTGTAAGTATGGTTTATTTGCAGCTATACTTAACATAGTTGAGAAGGGAAAATTCCTCCGATCAAATGTCGTAAACTGTAGCTCATTGAAAACACTAATGGATTCTTCTATTCTTCCAGCCCATGCATAAGCTGTGATGATCATATTGTAAGAAACACCATCCAACTCTGGCATTTCATAAAATAGTTTAGTAGCTTCATTCAAGTAATCATGCTTGGAGTAAAAATCAAGTAACGCATTTGCCACAAACACATTCCAAACAAAGTTGCTCTTCACTGCAACACCATGAACTTGCTGTCCAAGAGAAATATCATTCAATCCTGTCCCAGCAGATAAAGCTGCTGCAATTGTAAAATCTGAAGGCTTGAAACCCAATCTCTGCATTTCAACATAAACTTTTATTGCTTCACTGTTTAATCCATCTTTTGCATACCCTGTTATCAGAACATTAAAACTAACCGAATCCTTCTCAGGCATTTCCTTAAAAAGCCTACAACCGAAATCTAAGAAATTTGATTTGCAATAAGAATCTATCAACGAATTGCACACTATAATGGACCCATCATGTCCCAATTTAACAACAAGTGCATGAAATTGAAACAACTCTTTCGCCATTTTCGGGTCATTCCAACCTGATAAAAGAGTTGCAAACGTCACATAATCAGCACCAACACCAAACCTACACATCTCAGCAAAAAGATCAAAAGCCTCTTCCAACTGATAACTCTGAACATACCCACCAATCAAAATAGTCCAAGTCACAGAATTACGATTAATCATGCCATTAAACAACTCTCGAGCAACAGAAAGATTCCCACATTTCACATACTCCATTATCATCAAGTTCATGGAAAACGTGTTTTTGTCAGGCATTTCATCGAACAATTTACGAGCTTTAAAAAGTTCGCCATTTTGGAAAAGCCATTTGAGGTGGGAGTTGTTACGGCCAGTTTTCGGGTCGAAACCCATTTTGGCAATCCGGCCATCGATTGAAAAGGGTCTTGGGGGTTTTGAGAATGCTAGAGAGGCTATTGAAAGCAATCTACGTTGTAATGGTGGTTTCATAGGACGGTCGTTATAATCCGCGCGCCTTTGGCATTTTTCAAAAGTTCGTTACCTTTAAATAGAGAATGACAGTAGCTTATTTAAGTATTTCTATAATATGTTTTTCGTTTGATTCCAGGATTTCATATCAAATAGGATTTCATACTTTGTTTTCTCTATCTTATATGCGTGCGTATATTGTTATGTGTCCAACCCAATTTTTAGTCGTCCGTTTAGTGTATTTTGGCTTGTTTAAGAAGAGACTGCCGGAGTCTTAACATAAAAAAAATAGGAGAGAAAGTGTCCAAAACCAAGAGAAAGAGAGTGAGACTTTTCTCTCATTCTTAGTCCGTCCAACGACCTTTGCTATTTTTTGGAGTTTGAACCGTTGGATCGTCACGAAATTTCGACAGCACCTTCGTGACGTGTGGTTCTTGTTTTCAGCGGTGGAGTTCGTATTTGGAGGTTTGGAACTTGTTCTTTTGTGTTAGAAGAGACTGGTAGATAATATAATTTATCCTTGTTGTTGTGTTCTTCTCTTGTTGATTTGATTATTGTTGGTGGGTATTAAATATTGTAAGACTTTGCTGGGTTTGTTTTGCCATCAAATTATTATTATAATAAGAGAAGAATAGTTGACTCGAAAGATTATGTAGTTTTTTATTCTTCACTCTGAATAGGTTTTTTCACTTATAAATTTGTGTGTTGATTGTTGGTTGTTTGTTACTTTCATTTGCATTATTGTTTAAGTTGGTGAATTGATTTGCTATTTGATTAATTGTCCTAGAGGTTTAATTTTGTGGGGGTTGTTATTATTCCTATAGTTCGGTCCTTCGTATATGTTCTCCGGTCAACGTGTTTTTTCAAAAAGCTATATAAATTACGCGACGTCCATAATTTAATTTTTGCATTCCTTAAGGTTTTAAAATAATAGACTTCATGTCGAAAAAATCAGTAGAAACACTAATTTCAATTAATTTATGAAAAATTGTAGGACAAAACAAGTACGGGCCGAAAAACACATACACATATTACATGTATGAAATCTACCAAATATTTTACCCTAATTAGTTGTCATTTCGACACATCTTAGAATTAGTGGAGCATGAACCCTCAGAATTATTTTTTGGGATAACATCTTGTTGTGTTGAACAAGATGTTTTAGCAACACAAACCATTCAAGTATAAACCTTCTCAAGAGTGTATACTACTATGAGAAAACACCAATTACATAGCCACGTAGCCATAGGCCATAAATATATACATCATCAAAACTCAAAATAGACTTTGTAGATTTTTTTCTAATATGTTCATTCGTCTAATACACTCCTCTTCGGTATTCGCGACCGCAGAATTCTCCGCCGAGAGCATCGCAAGCCTCGGCACAGAAAACCCTGGAGAACACAGAAGATTAGAACATCCCTGAAAAGAAAGCTGAATACACACACTATCAATCAATAAATGTTGAAAAAGATCTTACGTCTTCGCTTCGTTGTATTCTAGATATTCTCTGTCAATCCCTGCTGAAGAAACTCTAGCTGCTTCATTCCTGACCTGTGGCAGCTTAGCTTCAGGAAAAATGTCTGCTGAACAGGCCTCTCCTCCGATTACCTCGCACGCTTCTGCTGGAAACACTCTGATGAATCCAAGCAATGTGAATGTTCAAATTGAATATATATAACTAAAGCAAGAATGAACATATGTGTTTGAATAACTTACGAAGTGGCACAGGTGTAATCGGCGATAAGTGATTCGTATGCAACGGTGGCTGCTTTAATTGGAGACGGACGAGAAGCAAGTGGAGCACACAACTTCGCCGGTGACAAGAAGTTCTTGGAGGGGTTTAGAGGGAGAACTGGAGATGCAAAGCAGAATGCAGCCTGCATATTTGATAGCTTTCGTAGACGTTTATGTCGTTGTTTTGGTTATTTAGAAATGTTGAGTGAGTTCCCATTTTATAGGAAGTGAATATGGTAGATATTTATGCCCGTCAGGATAAGGTGCACTTTTTCCTGCTAAAGCTCCACATGAGATGTAGAAACTTCTGCTGGTTACCATCATACTTGGAGATATTTATTTTGTAATTTTCCCACTTTGTAAAATATCTCAACTGAGCTTTGCCATTTTGCCAAAACAAGACACGTATCCAATGATTTGGTTACAGGAAATTTTATTAGAGTCCCTTAAAATTGAGATAATAACTCATAATTATTTAATTTTAATTATACATAATTTATACATTTTTAGTTAAATCATCAAGGGTCATCAACAAATCCTCGCTTAAGTGATCTCATATTCAAAATTTTCCTTTAGGCACCAAGTCACATTCTAATAATTGTGTGTACGCACGGGAACGTATATGAATTTACAAATTTAACTGTTTTTACAGTACAAAATCTCAAATTTACGATTACTACAATTGATCTAACAGTAATAGATAGAAATAAATAGAATTGTCAAAATTGTTACACCCTTTCTTTACTTCAATGTTAATATACATGCAAAACCTAACATGAGCAACACCACCAACTTATCCATAAAAACAATATCTGTATTTTCAGGAATGCATCTCTGCTATAGTTCCATGATGAACCATCGTAAACAGAAACATTTAACCAATAAATTGAGCACATTATCTCTGTTGCAAGTGAGGTTGAGAATGCTACAATCTGATGATAAATGGAGTGGCTGGTCAATGTTGTATTGGTGACTTCGTGTTGTTCAAATCAGTGACTGAATAACAGGTAGGAAAACTGATGACAGATGAGCTGCCCAAATGATTCATCTCAGATGACAAACTTGCAGAGTATCTGAATATGGGTTGTTCTCAACAAAATTCAAGAGCAGGAGTATAGCATGGCGAAAAAGGAGACGTTGTTCATACCGATGATTTGACGGAGTGCTTGACACATACCAAATCATCCAATTTATTTCCATCCATCTTGTACAATGAGACACCTTCCATCTGAGCATAATGATCTTGTGTTTCTTTTCTTGAACTTTCAAATGGCATGATCTCCCATTTACTGTAATTCGAATACCTCCTGACGTCGCTCATGTCAGATGAACCTGAAATAGGCCCTCTGCTTTCAGAGTCCACATTGCCCCACACCTTGCAACTCCCAAACTGCCCTGATGCAGCAGTACCCCTTTTTAAGCGCAACGCAGCGGAATGAGCTCTCTTTATCATTTCTCGACTTGGTACATCTGACCAATCTTTTTTCCTCTGAGATCTCATGGGAGAGTGGATCCTAATAACCTGAAGATTAACAGTCAGAACAAAAAAAATATCAGTGAATTAACTACACAAGGAATAAAGCAATGGTAGATATGTGAAAAATTGCTTGTAGGTAACGGTAACAAAATCATACACCAAGACACTCGAGAAGTTGGTAATAGGCTCGTCCTTGAAGAGGATTATGTCCTTTCCTGGGTGTGGAGAAGTAACGAGTCCTGAAGCAAACATTTTTTGGTCATAACAAAGAGGCATGAAACACAGCATCAAATTTATTATTACTTCAAGAAAAGAACGCTTCCTCAAGGTGGTCCAGATGTAAAATATGATGAAACAGAGATAATGCATAGGAAAAGAAGAAACTTCAGGTCATGTAAACTCAACAAAATAATTATTAAGAAAGAAAGATTGTCCCCCTGTTGATGGAAAAGAGTGTTAACCACCACTCATGCACATATAGCATAAAGATCTCATCATATGGCGAACTGTGGATTACAATGACGACATTTAGAAACAACACTACAAGGCACAAGCGAATGAAGCACTAAGCACTAAGAACTTGAAATATCGATTTGCAAGTGGCTTTAGAATAAACATTACCACTCGGTATAGCCAGGATCAACTGTGAAACCGTATATGTCAACAATGTCACACATTGACAGTGCTAGTTCAATAGATTTCATTCCTGTTCCTTTTGCACCTCTTCGTAACACAATTCCTTGGAACAGATAAACAGGATTCGGAATAGCCTGTCAAGCAGATATTACTAAAAGTGTCACACAGCTAAAATACAAACTGAATGAACTTGGTCAAGGAGATATCACACGATTTCCTCAACTCACCTTTATCATTTCATTAAAATCTCTATGAGTAACACTTTTGATTATAAGTACCTCATCATCTGCAGAAGAGAAAAAAACACATATAGCAGCTCTATAAGCCATTGCACAATGCCAACCTACCATGCATAGATCTTAATAAATTCAAAACCATAGAGCAACCATTTGAGAAATGGATAGACAGAACCCAGAAAAAATCAATTTACAGCTACTACTAATTGAAATCAATTTACATCGATAATATAGACATTCTCTAAAGAAAGGAAAACAAGTATCTCTATATTCTCCTTATGAGAAAAGAAGAAACAAACATACATTGAGGGTTTTAAGGGTAAAGTTATTATCATCACATGGAGATAACCTCACACTCATAATTGACCCCTCAAAAATAAAAATACAAGCAACTCGTACAAATCACAACAACAAACAAGAAAAGCGATCACATATAAATAGTTTAACAGGATCATGCAAGGATTTTAGCTTAGATTTCAGAATTATACACACTACCAATCCTAGAAGCCATACAATAATAATGCTGAAAGTCAAAATTGCGTGCAAACTCATTGCTTGTTTCTTTTTTAAATTGGTAATTGTAGTTAATTGTAGAATCGAGTAAAAACTTACTAGATCCATTGAGAATCTTAACCATATTACGAGCAGCTCCTCTGACTACAAGTCGGAAATCCCTCTTCAAACCAACATATTTGGCATATTTCTGAAATGAAAAACAAAAAATATGAGCCCTTGCTTAAGCAAATCAATAACCAATACGAAAAATGAAAAAGCTTTACCTCATTGACAGGAGCTTCATTGTCTCGTATAACAGCATCATGAGCATCAATTTCTTCCCCAAACTCAGTCTTTAAAAGATCTCCCGAGTTTCCAACAACTGCACAGGTAGAAAACTGACGGGGATGGAAAGGAGGTTTTGCTGGTAGAAGCACATTGAGATGCTCTTCACAAAGAGTCCGATTATAGCACTTTTTAGCTCCCCTAACCAAAGAAATAACTCCCAATTAAACCATCTACACAAAATCGTTACGACAAGGCCTTATGAAAAATAAACAAGTGCAAATCATACAACTGAGCTATCCTTTTCGCTGCATAATCCAACCATCCATCTGGCCGAGCATCAAGATATTCCCTCGTCAATACGGTAGTCATATTACGATACTGCATTTACCAAATAGATCATCAATCTCGCACACACTATTTCCACAATTATCCTATTTTCCTGAAACCAGTCAATAATTAATCCGAACAAAATACCTGTTCCCAAAGCAGAAGAGCGTCACACACATCATAATGATACTCCAATGGCTCGTAAATCTTAAACTGTTCATTATACTGTAACAGAAGTCAATTAATGAAATCAGAGCTACACATTCAGAAAAAGATAATCAAAAGACAGAAATTTACTCAATGAAAGTGAAAAAGAGACAAACCCAAGTGCTATTAGTGCCTTCTGGGAATTTAAGAGTCAATTTGCAATGATCTTCAATAAATGCAGTTAAACCAAGGCCTCTGTTAGCCTACACTCAAATTATCAAGAACCCGATTAAAGAATTAAAATATAGATAAAACCCAAATTCTAAATCAACCAAACAATGCTAATAAAACCAAAAAGAAGCAAAATTTGTGCTCACAACGCATTGCTGAACACTGGATTGAAATTCAGACAAGGTCTTGATTTCTTCTTTGTAAAGATCTGAGCTTCTTGGATTCTCTGAAGACAAGAAGAAAAATTTATAAATTCAAAAAGCAAAAAAGAGAAGTGAAAGTTGAGAAATTAAAAGAAAAAGAATGAGACCTGTGAAGCGCGAAGATTGGATAAGAAAAACAAGAAAAGAGAAGATTGCAGCAATGCAAACTAAGTGGAGAATTGATGGTTTTCGAGGATTAGTAGTCTTGTTTTGAGCTCTCATTGTTTACTTTACTTGGTTCATGAAAATGACAGCAGAAATGTTTATTACAGAAAAGAGGTTTGCTTCACATCGGAAGTGGTTTAAGTAGAAACTGTGTTGTGTTCGCAGAAAAAGTAACACGTCAAACGGTGCCGTTTGCTTTTTTGGGATGAGCAAAATGCCCCGTTTTGGACGGCTTAATCATTTAAAAAAGACAATTTAAATTAACAAATCGTACGTTTATTAATTAGATTATCTATTCTCAGAATTGTTTCTATGACTTTGATATGTTAATTTATTGTGGTTGATTCGTTGTTAATATCAAAGGCAAGGCAATCACGCAAACATATAGAACGATCATAAGACTTGCAGATCTCTAAAGGAGACTAAAGCCATTGGATTGATCAATGATCATCCAAGTCCCGACATTCATAAATATAGAAAAAAAAAACGCTGATTTATGAATACACGTTTATAATATCACAGATAATGGTATTTAATAAAAAAAACAACACGAAACAATTATGACACGAATAAGTCGACTTGAACTGTCAATATCCTGGATAGATTTCAATTAAGCGGGACAACTCCATGCTAAGTTTAGATTTTAGTAAATGAGATGACTCCTCCCTCTGTACACTTTGTATTATACAAGCAGTGGTGAAAGTAAACACAAAATTGACTTCAAAATTCTATGGCTATCCTACTCTTCTCTTCCAGTTCTTAGTAGCGTCGTCCGCCGGATGTCGACAACAGAATTCGATTTTGTTTCTTTCCCTTTTTACCAACCTCATTTCCCTTAGATGCATCTCCTAATTTGGTATTCGATATTACATTCGCAAATGACGCTGTTCCTGCATTTCTTGAACCTGCAACAGCCCCAATTAAACCTCAGGAATATGTAACATTTAGAGCAGCAGGGATACCAACCAAAAGAATGGGTGGGAATGAATCAAGATGGCATACCATTTGCACCGGAAGATTCATTTGCCACCTTGGGAAGAGAACTCGTTTCCTCGGTTCTCAACGACGGAGAATCATGAGCAGCTGCAAAACCAAGCCTTGCGACATTTGAGAAGAGCATCCTCCCACCAGTGTTCGGAGGACTCCCCCTTACAGCTGGGGTGCTCGATGACATTGCTGAGGAACTTCCTAGAGCTGAACAAACATTCATTGTAGGAGCAGTTAAACACCAAGGAGGGCAAGTCATGCATCTTGAATCATGAAGTTCAACTGAATACATTTCTGTTCATATCTTAAAATGCCTAAAGCTACAAATTAGAACAATAGTTTTTGGATACCAAACTTCATGTCTAAATGCCAAACACAATAAAAACAAATTCATCCATTTACTTTGCACTTTTTGTTTCCTTTGATCGATATTATTTATGCCGATTTTTATACGATAAATAAGCATCAGATTTAAATGTGTTCCTTCCAAATATCATAATTGACATGCTATAAAATTTCACCTCCAAAGTCGTCCATGGAGAATAAAGGGGAGTTGTCATGAAGAGACTTTCCAAAACGTGGTAATATAGGCATCGCACTTGCCTCGAGAACTTCAGCCTTGATCTTCTCCTTCCGTTCCTAGGAAAAGGAATAACACATGATTCTTAATGCATAGAGTAATTCATGTTACAGTTTCACCCAACAAAAAACAAATGAAACCTCATCCAAGAAACATATCAGACTATAATTTCACAGATCAGGCTATAATTTCACCAAAAAAATATAAGACCATGTTACATAACTGATTTTACTGAAATAACTCCATTCACTGAAACAGTTGAATGAAAATAAATTATGGATATCAATGACCAAAACAGGCTTATGAAGTTGACAATTTTGCCGAGCACAATCTCCATTTTAAAGATTCATCTCAAAAGGACTAATACAAAGTTATACCTTCATCGCTTAATCTTATGCACAACACATAAGACTTGCACAAGCAAAAAAGGACTAATGCAAAGGTATACCTTCTTCACGAGTTGCTTCCGCTGCTTTTCACGCTTCTTGATTTCATCAATGAATGGAATCAGGGCATCTGGAGGCAGTAACTCACTCATATCTATTTCACATAACTGGAAATGAAAACAACTATATTTTGATTACGGAAGAATAAATAATAACATCACCATGTTTTGAAATACGGTAAGAAGTGAAAGAGACGAAACAGCACTACTAAATCATAAAAATTCAACATGAACATTATACCTGAAATGTTGTTGTCAAAGAAAAATGACTTAAGTATCGATAGCGCTTTCTCATGGCTTCTGACTGGGTCACAGTCTCTAGCTGCAAGATTCTTCCACTTATTCTGTGAGCAATAAACTCCATTAAAAAGAGACATAGAACCACCAAAACTTTAGATGCAAAAAACAGATGTCAATTTTTGTACATATTTTACAATCTATTTTACATTCATTCCTTTCAAAAAGAATTTGCTTCTCCGTATTTAAAATGGAAAAGATAAACTCTGATACATCATCTTGTCTTGTCTTTTGTATTCACATTATACTGTCAAAGCCTAAGTTTATGTATAATGTTCCTATTACCTGGTTGGAAGCATATCATAGCTCCCATAATGGTGTAAAAGACACTTCATGTTTAAAGGATGAAGAATGAGGTGCTGACCATCAACAGCCTGAAAAAAAAAATGACAAGATTAGCAACACCATATGACCAAAGCAGAGAACATGGACCACATCATTAGAATGACCCAACTTGATGTTTATGCTATGCTTGCATACAGTTGTGTCACAGCCTAGTGTCAATCTCGTGTGCAAATACAGACTATATTCATGTTGATGATCAAGAGACTACACTGAGAAGAAAAGTTGAAGGAATACAATCAAAAAGTGCGCCAACCTGGTAGAAATTGTATGAATCCCTGTCTTTAACATCTCTAGAGACATTTGTTTGTCTATGAAGACCGTTATTTTCATTATAGGAAGATGACAAAGTTGCATCATGGGGTGACTCAACCATGTCCGCTTTTCCATTACCTAATGACGCCTTTTGTTGATTGGCACCATTAGGTATTGCCACATGTCTGGAATCCTGAGATCCCTGATCAGCACTAGCTGTTTTTTCACCAGACAAAATCCCTTGTACACCCTTCTCATTGTAGGTAGGTTTGGCAGCTGCACTATTGTTAGTATTTTTAACAGATACACCGTTGTCTGCTCGCTGCTCATTCCAATATCTCTTCCTATGCTCTAATTGCTCCATTGCAGCACAAACATATGGGAGCTTCTCCAAGTCATCCACAAGCCCTGAACCAGCTTTAGCTAACCAGCCATCCAACTCTGATATTGCTTTTCTGACAGATAACTCCACATCTGAGGTAAAGGAAAACTTCAAGAACGGATCATAATTTTCATTTGGTGTGTCATCATCAATCGCTTGTTTATCCTTCTGAAATGTGATAAAGGAATCTTTCTCCCGGGTCAGAAGCATGAAATCAATAGCATCGCCAACTGAATGTTGCTTGACATACTCAATAAATATGGTGTATATGTCCCTCTGTGAGATCATCACAAAACATAAGGGGCATCTTTTATAGCAATCACCTTTGTGATCCTCTTCACCCATTAACAAGTATCGAAGAATGCATGGAAAACAAAAAACATGTCCACAAGAAGTCATCTGTGGACACAGAGGACTCTCCAAACAAATTGGACACTGCACTGGAGATGGAGATGAATATCTCACACAGATTATATCCTCCCACTTCAACATTTTATCTGGATCCATTGATTCGGGCGCATAATCCCCGGTATCCAACACCACAAACTTGTAATTAGCCTGAAGAAACAAATCCTTGTTGTAAGGTTTTATCTTTTGTGGGCGCCTTGGAGGTGGTAACCTTGGCTGAGAACGAGCAATGGGGTCATACTGAAAATTCAGCAAGTGATTAGCATTCATCTGGCTTCGTCTTCCTGAAGAATGCACACTAACTCCATGATAGTTACTAGACCCTGGACTTTGTTGAGCTCGTGCAACATCATTTCTTGACATTTTCCCTTTGGACTGAGAAGATCCACTCCCCTGACCACTTGAGGGAGTTGGAGATTGAATGTCCACAATTAGGTTGCCCAAATATTTCTTCTCATTCGGCGTCCCTAATTCAGTTACCTAAGCATTAAAACAAAATGGCACAGCTTAGCTGTGAGCTTCACTTACGATATACGTCTAGAGTAATTACACTATATTCCACCATTACAATAAGAATTAGTTAAGATGTTATTACCTCTTGGGAAGATCCACTAGAATCTGATGCACCTGAAGCCACTGACCCTGCAATTGCACAAATTAAACCATACATTAACAAAATAATCTTCAAAGCACAAAAAGATCAATTCTTGACATCACAAGTACACGTAAAAAAAACATATCCTTTGCATACAAAAAACACAAAGTAAAAGCAAAAAAACACCAAACCAAAACTACCCAGAATCCAAAATCACATACAATCCAATAAAGATACGAACTTTTTCAAAAACAGCAAAGCCAATCAAAACATGACAAAAACAACCATACTTTACAAACCAAAAGGCAAAAATAACGATACCTGAGCTGGGTTTTGAAGATTGTGAATCAGAGAAAGTGAGAGAACCAAATTGGTGAGAAAAAGAGTTGTTGGAATCGCCATAATCAGGTAGAGGGTTTAAAGAGAAAGATTGAACAGAAGAAGAAGATGATGTGGGACCCTGGGATTGTGAAGGCAATTTGGACATGAAAGTGAGAAGCTAAAGACTAGAAGTTGTCAAGTGGCCAAGCTTGAATCGATCATAGATTTTGTTATTGTGTTGGATTGTTCATGTCGCTGTGTTTTGTGTTTTATAGGTGTCCTAGCTCGTATCTGCCGCATCTTCTCCGCATCTTACTTCTCTCTCCTCTTTTTTACCATTTTACCCTCCGCTGAAAAATACAAATTAGAATCTAATTAATATTACTGTTTGAAAAAATTATAATAATTTTTTATTACTACAAACAGTTTAATATTTTTATTAAAAGTTTTTTAATGAAAAAATTTCTTTTTCAAAAGTTATCATTTGATATTTTATTAAAAAGCATAACTGTTTTTAGTATAATTCTTTATTTTTTTAATAAAAAGTTTTTTATTCTAATTTATTTTTTATAAAATATAATAAATTTAATATATCAGTGTATGATAAAAAATTTTAATTTAAAATATTTATTAATTTATTTAAATAAAAATAAATATTATATAAAAAAATTAAAATTTAATTTTAATATTTTTTATATTTTTATTTTTATTATTTACATAATTTAAAGGAATATTTTTATTATAATTTTTAAATATTTTTATAATTAATAGTAACTTCTGTATAATATATATATATATATATATATATATTACAATATATAATACTTCTTCCGTTTTTAAATAAGTGTTTATTTAGACTCTAAATTTTGTTTTAAAATAAGTGTACTTTTAAAAATTTAACACACTTTTTCGCTAAATTACCTCTTTTTAAATTCCGTTTTCATTTTTAAAAAACTAAAGAAATTTCATTTTTTCAAAATTAAGACCAATAAAGCTCTTTGGTATTAAATATTTTCTAACACTACAAAAATAAATGCATTAGAACACTAAGTTTTAAATAAGGGTAAAATAGTCTTTTTACTTATTAAAGTTATTTCTTAATTTGTGTGTCTATTGTTAAATGAACACTTATTTAAGAATAAAATGAGGATATTATTATAATTATGTATTTTTTTTACAGTTATAATTATGTATTTTAGCACAATTAAAATTGTGCATAAATGTAACATTTATTTGTACAAATTTAATTGCACTATAACACATAGTATTAATTATGTCAGAATTCATTTAGAATTTAAATTCATATGTGTTCTAGCACAATTAAAATTGTACGCAAATATAACATCTTATCTACACAATTTTAATTATGTTAAACACATAATTATAATTGTGCTAGAATTTAACTCTTAATCTGAATTAATGTATATGTTTTTTATAGGATGTCAATGATTAGACTATACTTCTCTTAAAGAATTGAATGCATCAAATGAAGATGTTAAAATTAGGGTTAAAAGTTTTGAAGTTGTGCAAGAGTCCTCTATTTGGAATAAGAACTTAACATTTGAGATTAGCATGTTACTCATTGATAATGCGGCATTAAATTTATTAATATATCTTTTAGTAGCATGATACTCACTGTGAATTATTTTTTATAATAATAATATTTTTTTATGTAAAAAATATAGGATTCCACTATTCAAACCACCATTAAAAAGAATGCA
>CANYCX013903474.1:0-12382 GCA_948193385.1 Breynia disticha f. nivosa
TTACATTCCTTGTTTTTTTATTAGGCTCAGGCCTTTGAAATTGTTTGTAAACATTTTGAGGAAAATGGAATGTAAATATTTGATTTTAAAGATTTAAAATTATTATGCTTCCGTTATTATTTCTTTATTGTGTTACTAAAAATTTAAAAACAAAAACTTGATTTCTGAATTTAAGTATCATTTGTAAGAGGGAAGTATACGCAGATGATATTTAAATTCGTGGGTCACAATGGAACCAGAGAACGCGGTTTAGGTGTGAGTCCGTGTAGTGGTTCCCCAATCCGCGTACTCATCTGTTCACAGCTTAAGTTTGTCTTCATTAGTACGCGGTGTGGAGACGAGTCCGCGTACTCATGTACCACATCGCGTAGTGATGATTGACTCCGCGTTCTCACCTGTGTTCAGCTTAAAATGTGGCAAATGTTGTTCTTTGGTATGAAATTAAGTGTTATTTTATGAGTTCTAAGTTTATAACTTTATTCCATACCATGAACACGTTTACAATTTGCATTAAAATGATATTGGAATTATTTGATATTGAATGAAGTTGACCATGTGTGGTTATGTTGCTTACTGAGTTTATAACTCACGCATTTATTGCCTGCAATGCTCGGCAGGAATTTAAGAAGTTTACATTTTCGTTGACACGGTGCGCATTGCTCAGGATATTCGGAGTTCATAAAGAGAAGAACTGAGGTGTGCTGTGTACTGTTTGGATTAGGGTTTGAGACTTTGTATTTGACTTTATTTGCATGCAGTTGGCAAGAAATATATTTTGGTAGGTTATCATAGAAATAGGAAATTTTTGTTACTTATTTCTTTTATAACCCAGGCCAGCATGTAAATTTATTTTGGATACAATCCATGCCTTGTAAACTTTATATAAATGTTTATTAAAATGAGTTTGTTATTTTATGTCCTTCAAATTTCTATCTCTTTATTATTTATCTTATATTATTAAAAATCAAAAACTTGATTTTCGGGTTCAAGTATCACTTGCAGGAAGGAAGTACGTGAGTGATGTTTGAATTCGGGGTTCACACTTATGCTTCATTGGATAGATATAGCCATACCGACTATAATAATCAATGAATGTGATGAAGTAGCTATAACCACCTCTAGCTGGTGTACTTAATGCTCCACACATGTCTTAGTGTATTAGATCCAATAGTCCACTAGTTCTCTCTCCTTTCTTGCTGAAAGGAAGGATTCTTTGTCATTTTTCTGTGAATACATGATTCGCAAGTGTCTAATGATTTCCAATCAAAAGACCCAAGAGCTCCATTTTTAGGGAGTCTTTGCAAGCATTTATCACTTGCATGTCCTAAACGACAAAGCAAAAAGTACGAAAGATTAAGTTCATTAGACTTAGCTTTCTTATTCTCTACGTTAAAATAGGCTCATGACTTGATAAATCTAGGACATACAAATCATTATTAAGGTTTCCACTTCCATAATACACATTTCCATGATGGATACTCATATTGTTATTTTCAATAACAAAAGTAAAACTGTCATTATCCAAGGCTGAAATTGAAACAATATTCTTACTCATTGCAGGTACATAAAAATAGTTCATAAACATTATCTCTTGCCTTGAAGGCATACACAAAGTATGGTCTCTGATCTCTATGGCATCAACTCTTGCTCCATTACTGACTCGGAGGTCAACCTTACCCTTTGAAATCACTCTCTTATTTTGTAGTCCTTTCACATTGCAACTAATCTGAGACCCACATCTGGTATCCAATACCCACGATGTAGAAATAGAGAGATCCATTTTAATAATGTAAATATCTGAAGAAGTTGTTCTTACAACATCCTTCTTCCCTCCCAATAAAATTGGATAATTTCTCTTCCAATGCCCACTCTTTTGGCAATGGTAGCAAATGTCCAAAGGAACAGACTAAAAGACTAACCTAGCCTTTTGTTGAGGTAAGACCTTCAACATAGGCTTATGGGCTTTGTTGGGTTTTCCTTTTCCCTTCCATGAAGCGGATTGGAAAACTCCCTAGGTTTTCGTTGAGTTACCACCCCAACATATGCTTTGGGTTCGTTCTGGTGTTTCCTTTCCTAACCTTTAGCTTATCCTTTTCAAGGATTGAGCGCAAGGAAACATTCGACTTATTCGGGTTCGAATTCATATCCTATAAAGAAAAATTTATTAAGGTCAGTTATGTCGTCTTTTAAACAGAAAGATCTCCCACTTAACAATGGATTAATATCCCTTTAACTAATCCACTTGTTATTGATGCATTTTGTAGGACCAAGATCCACTTTTCACTTTGTCAAAAGACTAAGATACTTAGGTAGAAATGCATCCAATCATTTTTCCCAAAAATGATCCTCGGTTTCTAATAGGACTAGCACTTTCGTGCTAGTGCACTTCCCATTAATTTCCTAGGGTTGACGAATCATTACAGACCCATGTTAAGTCCAAACCTACAATTGACATGCTAATATGACACTAATCTACCCCGACTCTTGTATGGTGGCATAGATATCGTCCATTTTATCCCCGCCTCACAAAGAAAATCTAACGTGTCCAACTTTGGCATGACCCATGCTTCGACGTTCGATCCCTTGATGGATTGTTAATTGAGGAAGGAAATTTACTTGAATTACTATTTTCAGGATTAATTTGTTTGATTCGACGGCATAGCATGGCAAATGTGGATTCGACATTCGATAATAATCTACATTCATTCATCCATGTGTATAAGCACACAAAGACTGGGTGCAGAAAAGTAAATGTGTAATCATGGGTCAATGATCCTAAAACTGGGCCTATACTATTACATAGTATAGTTTTTGGGCTTCAAGTCCATCTCTAATGGACTCTCCATCCTTCCTTCTTGGGCGTCCACTTCTGGACTCCCTCCTTCTGGGTTAGGCCTCCTTTTCTCTGCTAAGTCTATACTAATCCCAGTCTAAGAAAATAGGCTCAGCAGACCTTTACAAATCCAAAAAAAATAAATAGGCTCAGAAGGCCTTTACAACCCAAATGAAAATATAGGCCTATGGATGCACCATGCAAGACATTCAACAAACAATTTCCTAACAACCATTTGGGCCCAAGGCCGACATGCTCAAACAATATGAAATGCAACCTTCAAACATGGCGAATCCATTATAAGTTTTTAAGCCCAAGCTGTTAAGAGAAATTGTGCCTTTGGACTCCTTAAGTTAACCCAATGATGGGGTTAGGCCAAGCCCAAAATCATTCATGGAATGAATTTCCTAAAGCCTACAAGACAACACCAATTTAATTTTTGCCAAAAATAACAATGATTAAATTTCTCTTTTACATTTTATATGAATATCAAAATAAGTGTAAACATACATGAATGCATTTAATTTCACAAAAATTAAAACACATAATCTGTAAGTTCATCGACAAATTTCCATTTCCAAATTTCAATTTAGTCCCTAAATTTTCACAAAATCCATTTTAGGCCATTTTAGATCCTTAAGAGTTAAACTAGTCCTGCTAGTTCGTTAATTCTTTCCAAAAACACATAGTTTAGGATTTTTTTGTATTTAAATAAAAAATAAAATATGGACAGTACCAAGAAACCTAATTTTCATCTGTATGATGTATCTTAGCCCCTTCTAAATTCATGAAATCAATTTTAGGATATTTGATTTAAACTATGTCAAAATAGTCTTAAAACATCAAATTATGCACCTAGTTTTGTATTTGATGAATTAAGAGCAATACCTACAAGTGACCAGCCATGTATGGGATTAAAATTAATACAAAAACTACTGTATTAAGTCAATTTTAAACCCTAACTCACAGCCCTAAAAAAACAGCCCACGATTTCATCAAACTAGCTATTGGTTTCATCAATATATGCATTAATTGATTAAGGTGACTGCTTTGATAGCACTATTGGGTTTTCAAACATGTTCTATAACTAATGGCAGCAAAAAAACTCAAGATAACATTAAAGACAGCCAAGATCCTCACCAAAATTCAAGAAACATGTAGATTTATTCCTAGTCGATAACTAGTTGATAGAAAAACCTAAACTTTAATGAAAAAGAACTCAACGTGATGAATCTCCTTTAATTTCGTGTGTTCTTTTTCCAAGAACAGTAACTATCGCCTCAGAATAATCTGAGACGATCTTTGTGAAAAAGTAAAAGAATCCCACATGTGATTCCTC
This sequence comes from Breynia disticha f. nivosa, assembly GCA_948193385.1. Classification (NCBI taxonomy): domain Eukaryota; kingdom Viridiplantae; phylum Streptophyta; class Magnoliopsida; order Malpighiales; family Phyllanthaceae; genus Breynia; species Breynia disticha. Next base: position 4,173 of record CANYCX013903474.1, read on the forward strand.
TACAAAACTAACACACAGATTAGCAGAAATGTATACTAGCACAAGGGAAAGATTTGTTTCACCTTATTTGTCAGACTCAGATGAATTCTTGTAAAATGAAGAGCACCACAATGATTAAACCATATAATCATATTAGTGTAAGCCATAGCCCAATGCAATGTTTATAACTTTTATTATTGATTAATAAAATTATGAGGCATCATTTTATCATATCATGTATTCATGTATGGTATATGTTTGAGAAAATATAAAAGAATGTTTATTAAGCACTTGAGGTACCTAGGTTGAGGACCTAGATAGTAAAACCTGGAAATTATAAGATTAACATTCTAAATATCCCTAGTCGCTTGTTTATATAGGAATAGAAATGAAATAAGACTGGTATGTACTTTGTACATGATCATGTTCTACGGGTCATAGATATTCGGGATATCTAGCAAAGTGTAACATCCTCGATTCGAATCACTTAATTAAGCTTCTAAATAGTATGTTTAATAAATTAAAGAGTATTACAATAAAAGGACAAAAATAAATGCTTATAAACAAGTGGATGAATGGTTGATATAATGGTGATAAAAGGGTGATGTTAAGAAAGCCAAAAGAAAAGACAAACCATGAAAATAACCAAGTACACGTGGTGGAGGCCCAAAAATTGCGTGGTGGGCATGACCATGAGTAGTTCCATGCCCACCATGCGTACTTAATGAATTCCAGCAAAAAAATATATAATTGGGTGCTTCCTGATTCTCACAGAATCCTCAAAATCACTTAAACATTTCAGAGATAGGGAGAGCAAGAAAGTTAGAGAAGAAAAGAGATTCAGTGAGGGGAGAGGTGAATTTTAGTGAGAAAAGTGATTCAAGATATCGAATCAATCGTACTTTCGAGCCGGGAACCCAGTGGTATAAGCAAAATAGGTAAAACTCGGAGTTTCGTCAGTTTTTACGAGTTTTACGATAATTGTTTTGAGTTGATTCTTACTAGAATTAGTGATAATTAATAAAATTAAGTTTGAAATTGAATTAGAAATACGTTATATTAAGTTATTACTGATTTGAGTAACGATAGGAAAAAGGGTTAGGGTTTCGACTATTATACAATTGAGAAACAAAGTAAATGAAATTGATAGGGCATGTATTAAATTGATGGTTATATTGGAAATTCTAGGCATATTGTTGATTGATTGTTATTAAATGATTGATATATGTTATAAGACGGTAGCGTAGCCGAGTCGGACGGGACGTGAGTTCACACCAGTCCGAGTATTTCAGCTGACAGATGAGTATATCTCACTATTTGGCTATATTAAAATGAATGGATATATATTTATCGTCGAATGAATTATGAATGATATTGCGTATATGGATTGATTATATGTGAATGGCTACGAATGAAATACGAATATGATTGTTATTTATTGAATCGAATATGAACATGAGATGAAAATGGAAAAGGAAACGGAATGATAATATATGTGCGTACTGGTATGAGTTTTGATATGAGTTATCTGATATGAGTTATACGAAATAAAAAGGGAATCGTATAAACGATTCAAATGAAATAGATACGTAAAACGAAAAAGGCATACAAAAAAGGTACGTGAACGTGCTTATGATTTTTATATGATATGTGATATGTGATATGATATGTGATATGTGATATGATGTGTGATATGGAAAGGTGATAAATGATCGATCATTCAGAGATGGAACTAGGGCGACAAAAGTTAGGTCCACATGAAAAGAAGGTGGAAAATTTTTTTCAAAACTAATAGGGAGATGGAAGTTAGGACTTATTATGAACGAGAACGTTCAATTCAAACATGTACGAATCGAATTCAAAATGAGTTAAAAAGAATAGTTCAACGGAAAATGAAATGGAAAATCCAATGGAAAAAATGAAAAGGATGAAGAATATGTACGTACGAAATGTGACCTGTTTATATGCTTTATTTGTATTATATAAAATGGAACTGAGTCGAAATACTAGCTCATATATGTGACGGTTACATAATATTATAAAATGAATTAAAGATTACTCACTAAGCCTGCAACTCACGAAACTACGATGTTTGTTTTAGGTATAGGTATTAGAAGGGGTAGACATTTATACTAGCATTGTCAGAGTTTTGCTTTTCTATAAGTTGGATAGTTGCTACCCGATCTACTTCTCTCTCTCCTGCTGATGCCATTAGGATCTGTTGCACACATTTTGCATATGATGAGATGTTTTTATATGGTTTGTATATTATGTTTGGGATTGACAGAGAATGAGTTTGATATTACTTACAATTTATTCTTTTGATATAGTGATATGATTATATCTGAGGTTGTATTTTGAGATAGATTTGACGATTTAGTTGCATGTTGATTAATATGAAAATGTGTGTGAGCATTACGTATATTGTTGAAATTGATTTGCAGGAGGAATGCAATAGGTACATGGGATATCTATATTATAGCCGCTATATAGCAGTCTACATAAAATATGGACTTGCTCAATAAAGAATAAAGGGTGTATTAGTGTAACACAAAGCTTAATCCATGGATCTGTTAACTAATACGATCGATATTATGGAACTATAATGAAAAAATGATAAATGAGATATCCAATATATTGGTATGAAGTTACTCAAAGTACAAAAAATTTGAATGATAACTATCAATACTAACTTATATACAAATGTGGAGAAAAATTTAAAAAATGTGCGTGATTAATATGGTAATTAGAATAGGATATTTTAATTTGGCATCAGAGCAGGGACATGGTCTCTGGAAATGTGTGAAAATGTTATTATTTGACATGTTTGAAGTGTGTATTGTTTATTATGTGTGTTGATCATGTTTACATTTCATTGACAGATATGATATCCAGCTCTATACCACCTATAGAGAGAGAGGGAGCAGCAGATCCACAAGAGACAATACAAATATCTCACTCTAGAGTAGGATCTAAAAATGATCCTTATGGCCCAGATTATCCTCAGTATTGTCCATATCCACCACCACCTCCACAGTACTATCCTATCTATCCACTGTTTACTCCTATTCAGGTGAGATCCAAGAACTTGAAGGAGTTGAAGAAATTGGGTGCTGTTGTGTTTAGAGGTACTACTGATCCATAGTTTACCGAGGATTGGTTAAATAAGTTGATCCGTGTATTTGAGGTGGTAGAGGCGAGTGCAGCAGACAATTTGGATTTTGTTGTTTCATTATTATAGGGGACGCCTATAGTTGGTGGACGACAGTCCCACATGCTTTAGAGTTTCCGAGGGTACTGACTGGGGAGGATTTTGTGCGGGTATTCAGGAGGAAATAGTCCCTAGATGTTTATAGAGATGCAAAGAGGAGAAAGTTTTAGCGTTAAAGTACAGGAAGATGACAGTAGCTGAGTATGAGCTACAATTTACCTAGCTTTCGTATTTTGAAGCGAATTTAATTCAGGATGAAAAAGAAAAGTGTAAACTGTTTGAAAATGGACTGAATAAGGAGATTCGTAGACAGATTCCTCATACAGAGATAACAGATTATACAGTATTCAGGGTGCTGCTAGTAGAGCTGAGGCAATTTTGAGAGTAGAGGAGGATTTTGAGGAGAGAGATAAGAAAGATAAAAGAAAGAGAGTTATACCATAGGGCGAGACTAGCCGGTCTATGAGGAGACTTGAGTTCACTCAGACTCGATCTGGATATCGAGGATTTACCACGAGTAGATCATGACCTTCTTATTCGTAGGCACAGTCCTATCGTGGTAGAGGTATCAGTCGAGGACGACTGAGTGGGTCATAGTCAGTGATAGGACTAGTTAGAGTTGCATGTCCCCAGTGTCAGAGGTTTCATACAGGGGAGTGCAAGAGGATGACTGGTGGCTATTATATTTGTGGGTGACTAGGATATTTTATGAGAGACAGTCCAGATCGTGTGATTGGAGAGGGATTTATTGGAGTTGCACCTCCAGTACAGTCTATTGGACAGATTAGTGAGCCTGCAGCTGTAGCCAGTGGTAGTCGAGGTAAGGGTAGAGGTACAGTAGGGTTAGTTGCGAGCAGAGGTAGAGGACCCTCGAGTGCTCAGGGACAGGCTAGGGTGTTTGCTATGTCTCGGTAGGAGGCTGTTGATGCTCCTGAGGTTGTCACTGGTGAGTTGCTTTTATTTGATGTTCTTGCTTATGTTTTGATAGATCCAGGTTCTACTCATTCATTTATAACTCCCCGAAAATTACATGCAATAAAAGACAAACCAAAATCATTGACCCAAAGATTAGGAGTCCATACTCCTTTAGGGGAAATTATGTGGGTTAATGTTGTATATAAAGATTGTAAATTAAAGATCCAAAACACAGAATTGACAACCAATCTTATCCTATTAGACTTAACGGATTTTGACCTTGCCCTAGGTATGGATTAGTTAGCTCGTCATCTTGATTGTTTGATTAAAGAAGCAATGATTGAATCTGGAAGTAAGAAAGTAATATTTTGCGGGGAAAGAAAGATAGTGCCTAGTTGTTTGATATCAACATTACATGCTTTTAAGTTGATTCGAGACAGATGTAATGCTTATTTAGCGCATGTAGTTGATAGTAGGAAAGCAACGAAAAATGTTAATGGAATACCAATAGTAGACCAATTTTTCGATTTTTTCCGGATGACCTCACAGGATTACCTCATGATAGAGAGACGGAGTTTACTATTGAGTTGATTCCAAGTATGACACCTATATCAATACAACAGTGCCGAATGGCACTACTAGAATTACAAGAATTAAGGAAACAATTGCAAGAATTAGTTGAAAAAGGTTACATTCGACCTAGTGTTTCACCCTGAGGAGCACCAGTTTTGTTTGTGAAAAAGAAAGATGGAGCACTAAGGTTATGTATAGATTATAGAAGATTGAACCAAGTGACTATTAAGAACAAATATCCATTACCCCAAATTGATGACCTGTTTGACCAATTGCGAGGTGCCACTGTGTTTTCTAAGATTGACTTAAGATCCGGGTATCATCAACTTAAGATAACACAGGAAGATATTTTGAAGACTGCCTGTAGAACCTGGTATGGTCATTACGAGTTTTTAGTTATGCCATTTGGTTTAACTAATGCTCCAGCCACATTTATGGCACTGATGAACAATATATTTCAGCCTTACCTTGATCAGTTTGTGATTGTATTAGATGACATACTTATTTAATCGAGGAATGCCAACAAACTTAAAGACCATTTGTGAATCGTTTTGCAAACTTTACGAGAAAAATAGTTATATGCAAAAATGAGAAAATGTGATTTTTGGTTGGATAACGTTGTTTTCTTGGGACACATGATAGCAGGGCAAGGAATATCAGTAGATCAAAAGAAGATATAAGCAATGTTAAATTGGGAACCACCTAAGACTGTTACAGAAGTACTTAGTGTCTTGGGTATGGTAGGATACTATCGTAGATTTGTGGAGGGGTTCTCGATCATAGCTGCTCCACTGACATGACTACTGAAGAAGAATGTAGCTATTCAGTGGAATGATCAATGTCAGCAAAGTTTTGATGATTTGAAGAACAGATTGACCACTACTCCAGAACTTACAATTCCTTCGGGTACTAGAGGATTTGTTATATAAAGTGATGCTTCTTATCAAGGACTTGGATGCGTGCTAATGCAGAACCGGAAGGTGATAGAATATGCCTCAAGATAACATAGACCACATGAGTTGAACTATCCAGTAAAAGATTTAAAGCTTATAGTGGTAGTGTTTACTCTAAAGATCTTGAGACATTATCTTTATGGAGAGACGTTTTAGATTTTTATTGACCATAAAAGTCTAAAATATTTGATGACCTAGAAAGAATTAAATTTGCGACAAAGGCGATGGTTAGAGTTGTTGAAAGACTATGATTGTACAATAGAATACCATCCCAAAAAAGCAAATGTGGTTGCTGATGTACTCAGTAGCAAATCAAGTGTTCATATATCTAGTTTGCAATTGACACACATCAGTGATTTGATAGATTTATGAAGCTTAAATGTGAAGTTGGAGTTGACAGGATCATGAGTGTTGGTTGCACAGTTGATGGTTAGATCGATGTTATTAATAAAGATACAAGCAACACAAAAGTATGATGAAGAGTGTGTTAGAATAATTAAGCAGATTGATCAGGGGTTAGAGACTCCATTTTTGTTAGTGGATGAGTTATTCATGTTAGGGACCAGAGTATGTGTACCAGGGATTGAGGGTATCAGATAGGAGATACTGGATGAAGTGCATAATGCACCTTATGCTATGCATCCACAAATGACCAAAATGTACAATACCCTGAAACAACATTATTGGTGGCCAAATATGAAGAAGATGTGGCTAATTTTGTATCTAAATGTCTGGTACGTTAGCAAGTGCAAGCTGAACATCAAATGCCAGTAGAAAAACTTCAGCCTTTATCTATACCAGTCTGGAAGTGGTAGAAAATAACCATGGATTTTGTGATAGGTTTACCTCGAACACAATCAGGAAAAGATGCAGCTTGGGTCATAGTTGCTTGATTGACTAAGTCTGCACACTTTTTACCTATCAGAGTCAACTTCTCTTTAGAACAGTTAGCTGAATTGTAAATACGAGAGATAGTTCAACTACATGGTATTCCAGTGTCTACAGTATCGGATAGAGATATGAGATTTACTTCCAGATTTTGGTTGGCGTTACAGAGTTCATTAGGCACGAGGTTACATTTTAGTACAGCTTTTCATCCTCAGACTTACAGACGTAGTGAGAGGATGATACAGATTCTGGAGTTGATGTGGAGATCGTGTGTTTTGGAGTTTCAGAGTTCTTGGGATAGGTACATTGTTTTGATGGAGTTAATTTATAATAATCAATATCATAGTAACATTGGGATGGCACCATATGAAGCTCTATATGGAAGTAAACGTAGAAGTTTAGTATTTTGGGATAGAGAATGGGCAAGAATAGTAGAAGGAGCCAAAATCTTATAATAAACTATAAAGAAAGTAGAGTTGATCAAAAGTAAGCTAAAGGCAACACAAGATAGACAAAAGAGCTACTACGATCAACATAGAAGAGAGATGGAATAGAAAATCGGGGATAAAGTGTTTCTGAAAGTTTTTCCTTGGAAAGGAAAAATGCGATTTAGAAATAAGGGAAAATTGAGTCCAAGATACGTTGGACCATATGAAATTATAGAGCCAATTGGTCCGTTAGCCTATCGACTTTCCTTACCTGCCCAGTTAGCACAGATTCACGATGTTTTTCATGTGAGTGTTCTACGGAGGTATATATCAGATCCTACCCATGTTATACCTGAATCAGAAGTGCAGATATCAAAAAATTTAACCTATAAAGAAGAAATGATACAGATTGTGGATCATAGAACAAAACAGCTAAGAACCAAACAGATTTTGATGGTTAAAGTTCTCTAGAAACATCACATTCTGGAAGAAGCAACATGGGAAATAGAGGATAGAATGTGCAAAGACTATCCACATGCATATATATAGATAGAAACATCAATATAGAAGTATATGAGCTAGAGAACAAAAAAAGAACATAGAAGTGAATTTCGAGGACAAAATTCTTTAAGGAGGGGTGATTTGTAAAATCCTCTTCCCGAATTAAGCTTCTAAATAATATGTTTGATAAATTAAAGAGTTTTTCAATAAAAATTATGAAAATTAAAGGTTAAAAACAAGTGGATGAATGGTTGATAAAAGGTGATGTTAAGTAGCCAAAAGAAAGGACAAACCATGAAAATAACCAAGTACATGTAGTGGAGGCACAAAAATGCATGCTGGGCACGACCACACGTAGTTCCATGCATACCAAGTGTACTCAATGAATTCCAGTAAAAAAATATATAATTGGATGCTTCCCGATTCTCATAGAATCCTCAGAATCACTTAAACATTTCAGAGAAAGGGAGAGCTAAAGAGTTAAAGAAGAAGAGAGATTCAGTGAGGGGAGAGGTTAATTTAAGTGAGAAAAGTGATTCGAGATATCGAATCAATCGTAGTTTTGAGCCGGGAACCAATTGGTATAAGCGAAATAGGTAAAACTCGGAGTTTTCGTTAGTTTTTATGTTAGTGTAAGCCCTAGCCCAATGCATTGTTTGTAACTTTTATTATTGAGTAATAAAATTATGAGGCATTATTTTATCTTATGATGTATTGACCTGTGGTATATTGTTTGATAAAATATCCAAGAATGTTAATTAT
>CANYCX013904453.1:0-14936 GCA_948193385.1 Breynia disticha f. nivosa
AAATACGTGCAAAACTCGACAAAAACACTACTCCTCAAATCATTCCACTCGTCGTACAGATCCTCCTGTACGTAATTCAATACAAATATGGTATTACTTAACCAATTTATCATTGATTCTACCTTTAGAATCATCAAAATCCTATTATCAACCAATTGTCAACATTTTAGTAAGCTTTCTCCATATCCAATTCTTCCGAAGGTAACCAATTGATATTTTATATCATCCAATCCGTTACTAATCATTAAGCAAACTTGTTACAACCATTTATCTTTCCAAAAATCAAGAATTCACAGGTTTTCCAAAAATTCAAATTTCTATGATCATGCTCAAATCTTGTGTTTTGTGGTTTCTGATTGATAGATTAATGATCTATAGCTAAATCCCATCAAAACCATACCAAACACATCCATTTTTTACATCAATTTCAGATCAAACTCAGCAAATCTTCTTTAAAAACCAAAAATAGAAAATATTACCTTTAGAGCATGATTCCGTGGAAAATCAGCAGTAATTCTTGTGTTGGTTAGATGATTTAGTGTTTAGATGACCTTAGGAAAGTATCGGGAAGTTGAGAGAATATTTGGAAAGATTTGGAAATGTTTTTGAGTTGAAATGAAGTGTTTTCGACCTTTTTAAAATGTGTCCTGCATCTCGCTAACGTACGTTAATATTTAAAATAACGTATGTTGATCTGGCAATCTGTTTTCTTAAGTTCAGGGTGAATAACATATGTTATTCCCTGGATTAACGTATGTTAATCTGGGCTGACTGTTGCATTATTCAATTTCTCAATCTGTTTCGATCCGATTCGATTCCATTTTGGCATATTTTCCTTATATATCAATTCTAACATATTTGAGGGTGTTACATAATCATTATTCCATGTCAACAACTCATTCTCAATATCAATTTAACAATTAAACCCCTAATGGAGTAAAACCCCAAATTTCCTCTTTCACATTAACCCTAATTTTTCCCACATTCATTCTCACTTCCGATTTTATGCTTAAACTCATTCACATTACTTCCATTAACTTTCATTCAACTAACCCAACACATTTCCTACCATCATTGATTTATTCACAACCAAAAACCCACAATTTTGTAATAGTATACAACCCATATTCTTCTTAAAATATACACAACATAAGAGGGTTTAACCCATACCTTTGTTACACTTGTTTCCGGCCAAAACCCACCGATTTTTCGCCCAAACTCGTGCAATCTGAGCCTCCTAGGGTTGGGGTTTTCGTGTTTTTGGTTGTGGAGTTCGAAAATGTCTCTCTCTCAGCACACATTAAAATGTGTTTTAACGTTCGGCATGCCCCCAACACGACCGTGCCGAGCACCGTGTGCCACGTTTTCTAGCACACTACAAACACAGGTCGTGCTAGACAAATGGTGTTGAGAAAAATCAACATGAACGTGCCTAGGTCATGCTATGATCGTGCCTAGGTTGTGATGTGACCATGCCGGTCCATTTTCTAGTTGTTTTCGACTCGTTTCAACTTGTACTGTTTCCCATATATTCTAAATTAATTTGGCTAAATTTTTGGGGCGTTACACAAAATTCTAATCACAATCATCTCATTCCTACATCTAATCTTCCATTTCACTCTCAAAACCCTAGCACTATCATCAATCCCTACAAAACCCACTCTTCCTTCGCTCAACCACAACTTTTACGAGTAAATCCACCAATTTCCTCCCATTTTATACTTAATTTTATTCACACTCTAAGCTTTAACCATTACATGCAAGTTCATATTTCAGAAATTAAAAACTAAACATAAGTTTCAAGTGCTTACCTTGGTTTCTCTACCAACTATCCGGCTTAATCTCCTCTTTTTACTCAAATTTGGGTTATTTGTGTGGGTAGTAGGGTTAGGAGGAAAGGGGTGTGGGTGGAGGTTATGACTCAACAAAATGGGTCTTATTTCTATTGTGTGTTTTAACTTGTTTCCCAGAACACAGGCATCCAACGTGGCTGTGTTGGTGCCCGTGATCTGCCTTTTTGGAACACAATCAAGCAACATGCCAGGGTAGTGCCCATGCTTCGTGTTCTTGACCTGTAGTGCCGCAACATAGTCGTGCCCAAGCACTGTCCTACTCGTGCTGACCCTAGTTTTCATATATTTTCTCATTTTCCAATTCTATTTTCAATTGTTTTCTTATTTTTGACCCAACATAATTCATTATAACTTTATTACTATTATTCTTTATTTTTCTGGATGTTACAATTTTCATTCTTGCATTCTTGGTGCTTAACATATTTTTCTTGCGCCTATTGATGCTCATTTTTCCTACATGTCCATTGACACGTCTAGTATCTCTCTTGCTCATTGGCACCTCTAAATTGACCTTCGTGCTCATTAACACATCTAAGTGATCCTCCATGTCCATTGGCCTAAAAATTTGTATTTTCTCTGCTAATTTTGGTATAAATTTATCAAATTTTATTCCTCTATTATTTTATTTATTAACAAATTTTTGTGGAACAAATTTGAGAACATTACATACAATACTCCCATTAATTACTGATTTAGGCTAAGAGATGGGAGCCAAATGAATTTTTCTCTTGCCACATAGAGTACAGGATGCTACTAAATCGCTAAGCCTGATAAAATATCGGTTTTTCTTTTTCCAAAATTAAGAATCATTTGTAAAATAGTATCCCGCAAAATGCTATGAAGGGAAATTACTATATTATTAATTTGATTGGACCCATTCAACTAAACAATGAGGATAGACAATCATATTTGTATTTGGATTCTCTCGTATGACACTATTCTTAACCCCACAGCTAAAAGCATTTACATAAAGCAGATGGATATGCTATTTCTCAACATCTTGGCAAGTGCAAAAATATAGGGGAAACTCCAAAACTGGAAAAACCATCTACAATTCTAGGTGGAGGGTGGAGGGACTTAAGGCTCTGCAGAAGTTTCTGCTGCTCCTGGTGTCCTCTCTTCAAGCAATGGCGTCGTGTTCGCCTTTTCGTTCTCACTATCTTCGTTAAACCTATCGACACTCTTCACAAATATTCCTGCAGAAGTACCCAACAAAATAAGTTCTCAACATGCAAAGGAAACATTAAGTATGGCATTTATACTTAGAGAAATGAGTAAACAAGTCAATCATTGGAAAATAAATCGCATTACCTATAAACCATATAAATGCTGCAGGAAACAAAATAGATGTGAGGATGAGAGCGGTCTTTCTCCAGTTGTTAAGATGGTCCTGCATGAATCACATGATATATAAGATTAAAAGAAACAAGACAAAAAAAAATTAAATTATTGACTGCCATATTAATGAGAAATATATAGACTATTGTCCAAAAGCTCCAGAAATTATCTTCTTAGACGAATCTAAGTAAAAAGCTTTTCCAAAGCAAAGATAAGCAAAAAGATTTCAAATAAGGTTTTAAAGGCATACCTCGAGAAGCCCAACAAGTGGTGAAGAAGGTACGTCTCCAAAGATGTGAATTGAAACAGTTGAAATAGCCATAGAAAGTGGTCTCAAACTTGGATTAACACAGTGAAGACAGATGAAATTTACAGGGCCCTGGAAAAGAAAACGCACATTTATTCTTAAGAAAGAGACGGCGAGGGAGAGTAGTAAGCATGCATATTAATACCATATAAATAAAAATTCAATGGTGGAGAAACATTATGAGCTTATGAAAGGAGAATACAATACCTGTGTGGCAAACACTAGTAGTTCACCAACTGCGAAAAAAGCAAGGAAAAGGTACATGCTCTTAAAACAGAAGGCACTAAAACAAAAAATGCCCCCCAGAAATGTGGCTGTTGAGAGAAGCTGCGAAGAGTTAAAACTTCCTATTGTCAAAACAGAAAACCAAAGTGTGCAAATTTAGAAATGAAAATGTTGCACTTAACTCAAACTTCCATTGAAGACATAAATAGGAATTAAATGAGTCCCACCATTATTCAAAGATAAAAGTGTAGGAATGTTCACTAGTTGGATTGATAGAATGACAATTATAATGGTGGCCACAATGAAGAATATATTTTTATGATGCCATCCTTCTGCGCTTCAACCGACATCATGTAAGAATTACTTAACTCACTGGAGTAAGTTGGACAAAAAATTACACTATAGAAGCTGACATTATAACTTCTGTGGCTAAATGCAAGAGAAGTTACCTTAAAGGCGTTTGGGATTGTAGAAGTCATGAAATCAAGAATGAATCCCCCGGATATTGTGCCAAGTATTCCACAAATTATTGTAATCCCTCCAAATATCATATCTGCATCTTTCTGTCAAAACAGCATGATAACACATTTGCAATGGATGGCCATTGATGATTAAGCATAGAATCTGAAACTCACCATGTTGTAGATAGCATAACCAGCCTTAGGCCCCCAATACGAGTACGCACCAATGACAAAATTGTACGCTATGTAGCCTGAGAAAGAAAAGTACAAATTCAGTTGATAAATTATGTATTAACATTGAAGATAAACAAAATAAAAATGAAAATATAAGCACATTGAGAATTTAGACTATTTTAGCTATCTTACTATCATTTCTTAGTTACCTAGAACATTCACGACAAAAACCTTCTCAAGCAAAAGAACTTTCATGTCTTTCAGAAATCTTGTGCATTGATTCAAATCAAGCGTGCTTTTTGGCCTGAAACAAAATAACAGATTAAGAAATACAGACAGCCACGATAGTATAACTAATTTCAAGAACACACTTTCAGTAAAGACTAAATTAAGAGAACGCCCGCTCTTTAATCGTTTATATCGCAATTATTTAATACCAAAAGAGTGCAAATATGAAACACAAATATGCATATGAGCTCATTGACAACGCACCAGTGGTAGCACCAGAGGTACCTGAGGTTCCAAAGGCTGTTTACAAAAGGAAGAAGTGGAAGAAGATATCCTGGGCCGAGATCGTAGCTGAAGTAAGCAAGGATGAGGTGGCTAAATGAAGATGATGTGGAATGAATGACGTGTCAATTAGTTACTAGAAGGAATAAGTGATAGCGAGTTTGTTAGTTAGGTTTACAGAAATTTGTTTTTCAGTTAGGGGAGGGAAAAATATAAGTAGCACTAAGAGTTGGTTAGAAAGGCATCCTAGTCATTTTCTCATTTGTAACGTCTCTAATGAGAATTTGTGGAGGGACACAGCCTTAGTAAGTGATGTTGGGACTTTTGATTCTTTGAATTAATTGAAACCGATATTGTTTGCTTCCCATTTCTTGCTTGTTGATTGATTCTACATCTTTTGATTGTTAAGATTTATCAATTTTGGTATCAGAGCACCCAAAGATCTCGGGTGGATGCCCAAAACAAGGATGGACAATCGAGTAGCCATTCTGAAACATCAGATCCCTGAAACCAAGAGCCAAATGATGGAGATGAAATCTGAGCTGAATGCTTCATTCCTAGACTTCACTCAAAGGATCGAAGGAATTACCAAGAATCACCTTGGGTCTGGACCAGAAGCTCAACGCGAGTCTAGCTCAACTACCGCTGAACCTGACCATAACTTACCACAAAATCACCCTACCCTCGACACAAACCCAACACTTCACACCCAGACTACTCCAGAAAACCATCCCAACCCTCTTCCAAATTGGGACAAAGATAGGTTGCCTCTTTAGAATTACTGGTGTTCAATGGGCTGGAACAGGATGCATGGGTGTTCCCGGCTGAGAGGTATTTCACCCTCAATAGATTCAGGCCGACAAAATCTGACCAAAGAACCTGTGGAAACCAGAATGTGAACATGATCTGTACTGAATAGGAAGTTTCCGTTATTAGCACTTAAGGAAAGTTAGCTGTATATTAGATAGGTGAATCACTAGAAATTAGCAGGGAAATTCCTATGATTATGTTAGTGAAACTGTATATATACTTGTAAACTTATGTCTGAAATATACAAGAGTTTACCTCCACTTTCCAGTTGGTATCAGAGCGTGGTTCGGTATACTCTAAAACACATCACACATAACATTATGTCAACTTCAGAGGTCGTCAATTCTGGACCTAACACTGTCCAGTCGAGTGCTGGAGAGTCCGAATGGAGGACTTCTCTGCGGATCACTTCTATGAAACTTAATGGGAGGAATTTCTTGAAGTGGTCCCAATCAGTGGTTATGTATCTTAAGGGAAGGACAAAGCACGGTTACATCACAAGAAAAGTGAGAAAACCAGAAGAAACCGAACCGGAATTCAAGAATTGGGAAGCAGAAAATTCAATGATTATGGCACTGCTAATAAACTCCATGGAAGACAGCATTGGATCTACCTATATGGGCTACTCTACTGCTAAGGAACTGTGGGATAACCTGGTTCTAATGTACGCTGATCTGGACAATAAATCCCAGATGTACGAGGTAAGCCTGAAGATAGGAGAGGTGTGTCAAGGGAGCATGAGTGTCACGGACTACTACAATCACTTGAAAGGACTCTGGCATGATTTGGATACGTTCCATTTTCATACCTGGGAGTCAGCAAGCGACCTAAAGCATTTTAGGAGGATTGTAGATGATCAACGAATTTTCAAGTTCCTAGCTAGACTCAATATGGAGTTCGATGAAGTCAGGGGAAGAATCATTGGCAGAAATCCCCTACCTTCTATTGATGAGGCTTTTGCAGAAGTAAGAAGAGAGGAGACAAGGAGAGGAGTAATGGTTAAAGAAAACTCTAACCCTTTCGGAGGACATTCTATGCTGCTGGAAGGATCTGCATTAATCTCTAAGGAGGACATGGCCCTGGCTGCAAGGTTCAACAAGAACAAAGGCAAAAAGGATGACAAATCCGGACTTTGGTGCGATTTCTGCAAGAAAGCAAGGCACACTAGAGAAACTTGTTGGAAACTTAAAGGAAAGACACCTGATTTTTTTTTAACAGAAAGGGGAAAAGCTGCAAATGCCATGGAGGCCGGGTCTGAAGTGTTCAGCGCGGAGCAGATTAATTACATCCAGCAGCTGTTAAAACCGCACGCCAATGTGGCTGGAATTCCAGCAACTTTTGGCACCCAGCAAGGTAATTTTGAACTTATTTCTACATCTAATAAGTTTTGGATAATTGACTCGGGGACAAACATATCATATGACCTATAGTTCAACATTATTCAAGACATATGAGCCATCTACAGGTCAGGAAACCATTCGGATTGCAAATGGATCATTTGCAACTACTGCTGGCAGAGGCACAATAGTTATAACACCAACTCTACACCTAAAATTAGTGTTGCACGTCCCTAAACTAGCCTGCAACCTGCTGTCTATTAGCAAACTTACCCGAGACTCACACTGCAAGGTATTATTTGGTAACTCACAGTGTTTTTTCCAAGAAATTACCTCGAGGAGGATGATTGGCAGTGCTAGGCAGAAGGAGCGCTTGTACTACTTGGTTGAGGAGGATTCTGTGAAAAGAACAGCTCAGGGATTGAATTGCTCTAGGGCTGAGGATGACGATATCCGATTATGACACAATAGATTAGGTCATCCTAACCTATTGTATCTAAAGCATTTGCTACCAAATAAATTGAATAAAACTGTTTCGGATTTCGTATGTGAATCCTGCATTCTTGCAAAGAGTCACAAAAGCACCTTTCCTAGAAGAACCTACAAGCCCACTGAACCATTTTTAATAAGAATTTTACACTCTGATAATGGAATCGAGTATCTTAATAGGATTCTGGGAAATTCTTGGGAGAAAAAGGGGTGCTTCACCAAACCACGTGTGTGACTACTCTGCAAAAGAATGGTGTTGCGGAGAGGAAAAACAGACATTTAATGGAGGTAACCCGTACACTAATGTTCACTATGCATGTTCCCAAGTATCTATAGGGAGAGACACTATTAACAGCTACATACTTGATCAACCGTATGCCAAACAGGACGCTGGGTTTTAAAACTCCATATTCTGTGCTACAAGAAGGGTTTCCTGGACACCATTTCTCTAATGATCTACCACCTCGAGTGTTCGGGTGTGTTGCATATGCTTATGCTATAGGCCAGACCAAGCTCGACCCGAGGGCAAGAAAACTTGTATTTGTTGGTTATGGTGTCAACAAAAAGTGGTATGTTTGCTTTGATCCTCACACTCAGACAACTCTCACCTCCATTGGATGTGGTTTTTCTGGAAACTACCCCTTATTTCCTTCAAGGAGAGAATGAGCAAAAGGAGAAAGGAAATAAGCCTGAAGTTAATTTCTGGGATCTTGACCCAGCAGATCTGACTGTCTCACAACTAGCTACCATGAGTGGTGATGACACCAACCACACAGCAGTCATTTCTGAACCTCTTCTAACGCGCCATTTAGGAATGCATTTTTTATATCACGTTGTTGAAGCGGCCAATCAAGATTCACTGCTAGAGATAGAAGAACGTGTTAAGTTTTGCTACAGGAGTAAATGTTTCGGTATAGTCAATACCTAAGTTTGAGTGAAGCCCTTTGCGACCAGCCTCACTTTACACCTCTCTTTTGTTCCATATGCCTTGTATTTTATGGTGAAAATAAATTTGCAGTCCACTGCTTGCTTCCCTTTGGGTAAATCAACAATCTCCCATGTTTCATTTTACTTTAGTGCATTCATCTCTTCCATAACTACCAGGTCCCATTCAGGTATCGAAAGTGCCTCATGAATGTTCTTGGGGATAATCATCCTGTCTAGATTAGTGGTAAAAGCATGGCAGGTTCTAGACAAAGCATTATAAGAGACAACTTTAGATATAGGATGCAAATTGCATGATCGAGTCTTGTTCCTGAGTGCAATAGGCAATTCTAAGTCATCATGTCCAGGATCATGAGTATCAAATAGTGTTACCTAGTCGTTGTTGGTAGGCAAATCAAAATTGAAGTGAGCATGATCTGACAATGGGTTGACAATGGGAACTGGCATCGGTTCCAACTCAAGCAGTGCTTCATTAGGTGCATGAGACTTCTTTCCTTAGGACTTCTTTCTTCTGTAGACCTGTAAATCTATCTTAGGCTTACTCCATCTGAACCAGTAGATATTGGTTGAGGTAAAAGGAAATCAAAATTTAGAACTTGAGCTTCATGTGACCTCTCCCCCTGAAGCGAAGAGTTCTGATAGAATGGAATGGTTTCACAGAATGTCACATCTAAAGTGACAGAGCCCGCGAGCAATGGGATCAAAGCATTTATAGCCTTTTTGATTAGAACCATAACCAAGAAATATACACCTGATGGACCGGGGATCTAATTTGGTTCGATTATGAGGATAGACATGAACAAACATAGTACACCCAAACAGTTTTAACTAGTGTTTAGACGAGAAGATGGATAACATTCATAAAGTTTAGCTATTGTAGTGCTAAACTTAAGAAATCTACTAGGCATTCGATTAATAAGGTAGGTAGCAATAAGAACAGCATCTGCCCAAAACATTTTTGGAACATTTGTGGTGCAGAGAAGAGCCCGGGAGACCTAAAATATGACGGTTTTTTCTCTTAGCTATACCATTTTGTTGAGGAGTTTCAACATAGGAACTTTGATGAACTATCCCTTGATCGTGAAGATAGGAACCTAAGGCGTGGTTGAAGTATTCAGTGCCATTATCGGTTTGCAAAATTTGGATTTTTCTATGGAACTGTGTTTGAATTATGGACTGAAAATTTATAAAGGTGGTTCTAACCTCAGTCTTGTCCCTCAATAGGTATGTCCAACAAAGTCTAGTATGATCATCAATAAATGTGACAAACCATCAAATAACGTTCCGGTTGGATATATTGGCAGGTCCCCATACATCACTATGAAATATAGAAAAAGGTTTTGAGGGTCTATATGATACTTGAGGAAAGGATGAACGATGGTGTTTAGCATACTCACAAGTATCACAGTGAAATTCAACCGAACTATTATTGAAAAAAATGAAGGAAACAATTGTTTCATGTATCTGAAATTTGGATGTCCCATTCTAGAATGCCGCAACAAAATATCACTTGTCTTAGAAATGGAACTTGATTGCAATGTTGTGCCTTTACCGAGTCCTCAAAGTAGTAAAGTCCCTCGCACTCCTTAGCACTGCCAATCGTCTTCCCCGATGACAGGTCCTGAAAGATGCAATACGAGGAAAGAAATTTAGCACAACAATTTGATATTTTGTCAATTGGCTAACAGACAATAAATTATAGGATAACTTGGGGACATGTAAAACAAATTCAAGGGTAATTGTGTTGGATAACCGAATACTCCCTTTTCCAGCAATTGATGAAAGTGAACCATCTGCAATTTGTATTTTTGAATTTCCAGCACAAGGTGAGTATGTTGTAAACAAATTATACTCATTGGTCATATGATCTGAGGCACCTGAATCAATAATCCAACCATTCTGAGTGCAGACAGTAGAAGTTAATGCCTTTAAAAAACTACCTTGGTGGGCTAAAGCTGCAGATGGTTTACTGGAGTTGGAGACTTGACCTGATGTCTGGAAATTAGAGAATAACTCATAAAGTTTCTCTAATTGTTCAGGGCTAAAAGGACTAGGGTTGTCAGGTTTTTCTCTTTGATTCTGGTTACCAGCAGCTGCTTGATATCCCTTGTTCTTTATTTTTAGTTTCAAATCTACTGATTTACCATGTACCTCCCAACAAGTATCCCTGCAGTGATTAGATTTCTTGCAATGGTCACACCAAAGTCTGCCCTTCTGCCTAAAATTTGGAGTGGAATTAGCTGCAGATTTTCTGAACTCATCATAAGGTTTATGAGCAGCCAATGCAGAATTTTCATTAATTGTCATTGAACCCTTTGTCTCCTTTAGCACCACACGTCGTCTTTGTTCTTCTCTCCTGACTTCAGCAAATACTTCTTTGGTGGATGGCAACGGTCTACGTCCAAGAATACGACCTCGAACATTGTCTAATTCTGAAGTTAGGCCTGCCAAAAATTCAAATACTCTTTCATTCTCAAGTTTTTTCTTATACTTAACACTGTCACCACGACATTCTCACTCTTCTTCAAAACTTAAATCCAATTCCTGCCAAATTCCCAACATCTCCATGTAGTAGTCAATCACATCTCTGTCTCCTTGCTTCATCTACCAGAGACGAGTTTTGAGATCATATATTTGAGAGAAATCTTCAGCGTCAGAATAAGTTTCTCGCACAACATCCCATACATCTTTAGCTGTTGGGAGGAATAGATACGTTTTCCCAATAGATGGTTTCATAGAATTCACAAGCCAAGCAATTACCACTGAATTTTATGAACACCATTTTTGTATGATGGCCAAATTAGTAGTTTCTGGCTTTCGAATTTCTCCTGTTAGATAACCCATCTTTCCTTTCCCTTCAATTACCAATTTGATGGATTGAGCCCACTCTCGGAAATTTCATTCATTTAGCTTCTCAACTGTAAGTTGGAAAGCCAGGTTGTCTGTCCCAGCATTGCCCATGACACCTTCACTATTGAATGCCCTTGTAGTTGTAGAATCACTGTTGTCAGTTTCAATTGCTACCCAGTTTGGTCCCTTTCAGAGCCTTGCTTTGATACCATAAAAGCTCAAAAAGAACAAGAAATAAGAGAGTAAAGAAACAACAGATTACGTGGTTTGGTCTAATGACCTACTCCACGGGAGAAAGGAAGAGAAGTTTTATTTCTACTACTCTTTTTGTTATATACATCACATTGCACATCATGGTCTTATATAGGGAAAACAGATTCACCCATGTAAGACTCCTAGTGTAGATACGACACTAATACAGGAAGGGATCTGCACAATCTCCTAAATATATGTCATCAGTTTACTTCCTTTCTAACTTGAATTCCTAAACTGAAGGCCCCAACAGGAAGCAAATTTGAAATTGCAACCAGCAGCTCAAGGGAAAATTATAGACAAGGAGAAGTATCAACGTTTAGTTGGGAGACTAATCTACTTGTTACATACAAGACCTGACATATCATTTGTCGTAGGCTTGCTGAGCCAGTTCATGCACGCACCAGGACAGAAACATTTTGATTCAGCCCACAGAGTACTAAGGAACCTAAAGGGGACTCCGGGACAGAGATTAATGATAAAGAAAGGAGCATATATGGATTTTGAAGTCTACACTGATGCAGACTGGGTTGGGGACAAGAACGACAGAAAATCTATCTCTGGATATTGTACTTTTGTTGGGCGAAATTTGGTAACCTGGCGTAGTAAAAAGCAAAGTATTGTGGCTTAAAGTAGTGCAGAAGCGGAGCTAAGAGGATTGGCTTCAGGGGTATGTGAGGCCACTTGGATTAGAAGATTGCTAAAGGAACTAGATGTTGCTACTAAGGCTCCTATGAGGATCTACTGTGACAACACAGTAGCAATTTCAATAGTGCATAATTCTGTCATGCATGACAGAGCTAAGCACATTGAGATTGACAAACACTTTATTAAAGAAAAAGTGGACATAGGAGATATATGTATCACCTACTTTACAACAAACAGCAGACATCTTAACTAAAGGACTATTGCAGGATCCGTTCAAAAAACTGGTTGGCAAGCTGAAGATGGAGGACATCTACAAGCCAGCTTGAGGGGCTGAATAGGAATTTTCCGTTATTAGCACTTAAGGAAAGTTAGTTGTATATTAGATGGGTGAATCACTAGAATCAGCAGGGAAATTCCTATGATTATTTTAGTGAAACTACATATATACTTGTAAACTTATGTCTGAAATATACAAGAGTTTACCTCCACTTTCCAGTGAACCATTTGTTGGACTAATTCCAAGATCTCAAACCCCTAGCCACATACTACAATCACCCCAATTCAACACACTCAACCAACCATACAGAAGCCAAACCATTATAACATAACAATGCCAACTACCAATACTTTCGGGCCGAAGTTTGACCTCTTCAAATCCAACTATCCAACAATCTACCCAGAAAACCAACACTATCCCATCAAATGTTGCAGGTTTTATATTCAAACAGCACACTACTACTGAGGCCCAAGGCCCCAACTAGAAGAGAAAAAGGCTTGTGCTATCAACGCTAGGAACGCTGGTATGTGGGGCACTAGTGTCGCAATCGAGATCTGCATGTGTTGCTGGTGAGTGATGAGTAGGGAGATTTGGATACGGTGGGGGTGGAAGAAGAAGAGATGGATTCTTTGGAAGGGATTGAGCTCTCAATAAATTCGGTGGTGGGATTAAAGAAGTCATGCACATTACTATTAGTGGGGTGTGTGCTAGATTCGGAGGTAACTATTTTAATTGATTGTGGGGCAACCCACAACTTCATTGCTCAGTCCTTGATGCAGAAATTGAGTGATCTTGTATTTGATACGTTGCATTATGGTGTCGTCGTGGGAAATGGGCCAAGAATGCAGGGACATGGAATTTGTAAGCAAGTGCTTTTTGATATGCATGGGCTGCAAGTGGTAGAAGACTTTTTGCCAATACCAATGCAAAGTTCTGATGTTAATTTGTGAATTAAGTGGTCAGCCAGTTTGGGTGAGACAAGAGCAGATTGGAAGAAGTTGGTTATGTCTTTTGTAGTTGATGGGAAGTGAGTAACTCTTAAAGGGAATCCCGGCTTACGCAAATCTTTGGTATCACTAAAACATTTAATCATGGCAATGAATGTGAGGAAGGAAGGAATATGAGTAGAGCTTTGCAATGTACAAGTTGAGGAAGATAAAAGGGGAGAGCAGCTCTCGATGCAATGGTCCAGGAGGTACTGGAGGAGTATAGTGATGTCTTCTAGGCTAAAACTAAATTGCCACCATTCAAAGACTACAACCATTTGATAGTCTTGAAGGAAGGAGCGGAGCCCGTGAATGTGAGACCATATAGGTATCCCCATGTATAGAAAGATGAAATTGAGAGATTGGGACATAATATTGTCAGAGTTGCAGCAAGATAAGGAGCTGTATGAGTTGTTTCAAGCTTTGAAGCAGGATCCTAAGGTTAAACTGTGCTGGACTACCCGCAACAACCTATTCTTTTACCAAGGCAAGATGGTGATCCCAAAGTCTTCTTCCCTAAAATAGAAGATTGTGGCTGAATTTCACAATACCCCAATCGGTGGACATGGGGTTTATAAAAACTTACAAGCTGATTTCTATGGAACTTTACTGGAAGGGTATGAAAGCAAAAATCCAGGAGTATGTGGCAAATTGCTTTGTGTGCCAAAGGATGAAATACTTCATTAAAGGGTCTCATCTCAAGGGTATGACTCTATCTAAGTGATTGTGGATAGGTTGAGCAAGTATTGTCATTTTATTGCCCTTAAACATCCTTTTACGTCTAAGAAAGTGGTAAAGGAATTCCTAGAGGGAGTAGTCCAATTACATGGCTTCCCTCAATCCATCGTATCAGATCGAGACTAGGTCTTCATGAGTCTCTTTCGAAAGGAATTGTTCCTCTTTCAGCAAACAAGACTTAATCGGAGAACAACCTATCACCCTCAAATTGATGGGCAGAGTGAGGTGGTGATAAGAGTCTCGAAAACTATCTGTGATGCTTTTTCAAAACTAGGCCGAGAGATTGGGTGAAATCGTCATGCTGGGAGAGTATTTACTTAACACATCCTATCACTCTTCCACTCGTACCGCCCCATTCAAAGTAGTATATGGGAGACATCCACCCCCTTTGGTCAAGTATGAGATAACTCGTCCTATGACTAATGGTGATCTGGATGCTGCCTTGTGGGAAAGTGATGCAGGAGCATTATTAGAAATTATTTTATTTTTCTTTTATTTAGTAGCTTATCCTAATTAGGATTCTATTCCTACAGATTTTAGGGTTTTGTGTTAGTATATATAGTAAGAATTATAGTTGACAAGGCAGCTTTTACTGATTATCAATAAAACTTACGTTTAGAATTTCTCTAGAAATCTCTAATTTTATTTTGTTCCAGTCTCAATCTAATTCATTAGCTTCCGCTACATCACATGTTCTCCTTGCTATCTTGTTTGGCGCTTTTGGTTTCATAGCATC
>CANYCX013905383.1:0-10841 GCA_948193385.1 Breynia disticha f. nivosa
CGATTGGAGGCTAAAATGTGGTTTCTTTGATGTAAATTTGTTGTTTATGTATAGGTTTTATGGTAAGAAGGGTCAGAATCACTTGGGAGAATGTTTTGGAAGTGTTTTGGTTGGTAAATGGGAGTAATGGCTCGTAGGACAGAAGTTTCGGACATTTAATAAGCTGTACTGACTCTCGATAACGTTCATTACTTAACAGGTAACGTTCATTAAGCAACATGCAGATTTTTGGTTTTTCTGGGAAGAGTAACGTTTATTACCTATAGTGTTAATGAACGTTACTCATGTGCAGCCTGCAACACTTAGTCACATAACACATCACATACTTAAACTCATTATCATGAAATGTTCTTAAATCTTAACATTCTTCTCTCAATTTAGGCTAGACGAATTTTTGGGGCGTTACAAAGAGCACAACTAAGTTTTCTGGAAACAACATGATAGGAGTCCTGAATAGCACGATAGACGTGCTGAAGAGCACGAGTCGTGGTGATCAATGTAAGGGTCATGCTGAGGTGTACATCATGCAAGAAAGTTGGAAATTGAAGCATGAGCTGGCACTTGGAAAATAGCACGGGGACGTGCTGAGTCGACACTACCGTGCCTATCAACAGAATGGAATTTAATCAAAATAGAAACTTCATTTGTAAGAAAACAGAGAGAGAAATTGAGAGAGTAAATGAGAGAGAGAACCAAGAGTGAGATTGAGAGAAAAAGGTGGAATTGAGGTGGAAATCATTCGTAAAAATAATGAAACGTATCTTAGGAGTAAGCCGAATATTGATATCTGAGTCAATACTGCAAAACCACAAAGGTAATCCTTCGTAATTCTTAATTTATGTATAATTTATGAAAGAGCCTAAGTTAGAAATTGTTAGAATTGATTAGGATAAGTTTAGGAGCATGTATATGATTGAGTTATTGAATTGATTATGATAAGGAATTGGTATGAATTGTTGTATAGGACGACAGGTTAGACCAAGACAGAGTTCAGGTTCGTATCGATTAGAGTACTTCAGTTAAAGGTGAATAATCTACTCACTATCTAGTTAAATTAAAATATGAAAATGAATGGATATATATATATGTTGCGAATGAATTGCAATTGATGCTACGAATGTGAATGATTATGTATGTTTACGAATGCGAATATGATATGATATGCGTATAAGAATGATTGATATGAAAATGAAACAAAATTGATAAGATATATGCGTACTAATATGATATATGTGAGATGTGAAATGATTATGAAAAGATGGAATTGAATATACGATTCAAATGAAACAGATACGCAAAATGAGAAAAGAAATGTGAAAAAGGTACATGAACGATGTTATTGTTTTGAAATGATAACTGATGGTATGAAATGATGATGATATGTGATACGTGATATGATATGGAAAGGTGATAAATGATCGATCATTCGGAGACGGAAGTAGGGAGACTGAAGTTAGGTCCACATGAAAAGGAGGTGGAAAAATATTTTCAAAAACTAATAGGGAGATAGAAATTAGGGATTTATTATGAACGTGAATGTACGAATAAAGGATTCGAAAAGAAAGCAAGTAAAAGAAAAATGAATAACCTAGAGTTAATATTACTTGATCATATGAATGGATTATTTACGAATGGATAATATGAATGGTAAAATGAATTAAAGATTACTTACTGAGCTCGCAACTAACGCAGTTGTGATGCTTGTTTCAGGTACAGGTACAGAGTTGGATAGACATCTGCATTAGAGTTGATTTGTGCTAGCGATCGAGTTGGACAGTTGTTACCCAATCCATTCTCTCTTTTGTCGATGCCATTAGGAGCTTGATTAGTCATATTTTACATATGTATATGACATGTTGATATGTTGACTTTGATTTGTATATGTTTCATGTATGATGTTGTCGCTATTGAATGATAGTTGAAATCAGTATTTGATATGAATTGTTAATTGTACAAGTATCAGAGAATAAAAACCAGTTGATTGTAGGTTGATATTGAGTTGCAGACATTCAACACGGGCGATCTGGGGACTTGACTGACCAACATGAGTTCGTGCCCATGGGGTGTTGATCAGCACGAGCAGTGCTGATATGATTCCAAGTCAGCACGATGGTCAACACGATCTGAGCTACAACACTGTTAGCTCGTGCTGAGCTTCTATTTTGCTGAATTTGAACTTGTTTTATCTTGCAATAGAGTTTGAGTGTTGCCAGTTATCAATAAGGCATATATGATAGAAAAAGTTTGAAATTATACAAGATTAAACATGATTAATTATTTGTAATTACGAATTAAATTAAGGAAAAATTTTAAGACGTTTCAGATATGAGGAGCATAGTAGGATACCTGAGTGAACTTCACTTCATTCTCTACTATGATTATATTCCTTTGTTTCAATGCAAAAAATTCCTTCTTCTTAGCATATGTATACACTTTAGGCATATAATTACTCTTGAATTCCCTAAAAAGTCATCCCATGTGAGTACTGAAGGATACACCATAGCATTAGGAACAGTTTCCCACCAATTATAGGCATCACCTTGCAGTCAGGATACTGCAAAATCCAAACTATATTTCAGTATACATCTCATCATATTATAGACCTTCTATGCTCTCTTCATCTAGGTCTCAACAACTACAGGACCAATAGTCCCTTAAAATTCTACTACCTCACACTTTTCAATTAATTAAAATTCTTTGACCATTACTGAAATAGGCTCATAAGTGGAGGCCTTATAGTAGGGCAATACTGTGGTTTTGTAGGTTTATAAGGTTCATCATAAGGTGGAGCATAAGACATTTTGTTTGACTCAAATAGATCAATCGCTCCTTCTCTCTCTTATTGATGAGATTGATGTGACATATGGTATATATGCAAAATGGAAACAAATTTAACACAACAATTCACACTTATGCACAAAATCACATCATATGTCACACAATAGTAGGTTCTCTAATAATAACATCACTTATCTAATACCAAAATATAACAACCTAATCTACATATACTTAGTCATGTAAATAAAATTTTTCTTTTCTTTTGTCCTTTGTATTGATGTATAGAACACATTATATAACATTATCATTTGAGACTTTCATAACCATTCACTTATTTTTCCTTTTTCTTTTGCTTGTAAACCATTCATAAATGTTTTATCAACCTTTGTACATTAAAACGGTCTGGAACACAGTCAAAATGAGGTATGTTTGAAAGCGCAACATGGTCATATCTTGTTATAACACGATCCATGATGGTCGCACGACCATCGTATAATGCACCAAAGCCACCCCTAAATTCCTATTTCAATCCGAATTTCAATGTAATGCCCTCAAAATTTTCATATAAAAGTTAATTATAAGGATAATACCAAAATGAAAATTTATTTATTTTGTCCAAAAATTTGCAAAGTAAATGACAAAGTTTTGGGTCAAACAGTTTGTCGAACGGCCTGGCCCGACCGTTCGCCAAATGATGCAAAGCTTAGGAAGTGCTGAAAAATATAGTTAAAAATTTGCATCGCAGGAGCTACGTAGCCTATTTTGCAAACTGTTTTGCAAACCGTTTGCATTCTTTCTAGACAGTTTTGAAAGTTTAAAGTGCACAGTTTTCCCAAACTATTTTTTAAACCATTTGCATTGAAAAAGCTGTTTAAAACAGCATAAACACTTCCTAACACTTGAGAGACTCTCTCACAATCCCAAAACCCCTCCCTTAGAGCTAGAACTCATTATTCACCATTTCCACAGCAAAAACACTTACACCCATAACAAGGAACACATCTACAAAATGGAAACACTCACTCAAGGTAAGACTTCTAACTTTTAAAGAGTTGATTTTTAATCAAAAGGAAACATGAATTTGTATGAATTTGGGTGTTATTGTTGAATCCTAGGTAGGTAGATGAGAGTAGAATTATACGGAGAAAATGGGCCTTGAATGTAGAAAAGAAATGAGGGTTTTTATGATGAAAAGGGGGAAAGAGAAGAGGACCTGTGGAGAGGATAATATGGGAGTGAATGAGTTTTGTTGGAATGAGTGGGCAAACTTAGAAAGAGAAAAACTTTGAATGGCATAGTAGAAATATGGTGGAAATTTAGTTATGTTAGTAGGCTACAAAGTAAAGGAGAATGATTTAAATAGGACTAACTTGTTTAAGAGTTAGAAATGTGTAGATTAAAAAAAAAGCTAGAGTAATAAAAAGAACAAACTTTATATTAAAAGAAGAAATGAATTGACTGTGTTAATAAAGCAAAATTGATAAAAATGCACTAGTGTGATTAGGAGTTGAAAGCAAGGAGTTGGCACGAATTTCCAAAGATGCACGCCTAGCTCAAACCTGCAAGGTGAGTATTTATTTGTCAATAACATATTGTTGGTTCTTATTAGATGGTTAAATATGTCTGTTTTGATCATTCTTTATGTGTGTGCGCTTGAATGTGTGTTTGAATGAATAGAGAGTGGTTTGAGCATGTTATGATTGGATCGTTTGCCATGATTTGAGTGTGCAGTATGAAGCCAAAATGTGCTTGATATGGATGGGTGTATATGTGTGATGCCCAAAATTAAATCCTATTAATTTTAATTAATTCAAAACCATGGATATGTTTTTTTAATTATAGTAACGAATACTCAACTTTACGCATGGATTTCAAAATACAATGCATCAAGCCAAACAGCTCATTTAAAATTTCCTACAACACTATCCATGTTTGTTTCAAAACATGCTCTGTCGACCTTCCTCGTGGAGATCCTCCTAAACCTACACACAACAGAAATGCACACTCATTGTAAGTAACTAAATACCCAGTAAGTACATCTATATCACTTACCAAGGTACCTAATGCATAAGTACTTATTGGTAAAGTGTGTTAGATGTAACAAACTCTTATGGATCCCAGAAATTCATCCTAGTCATTTTCTTCTTTAAATAACCATTCGATCATTATCCAATGTAAAGGAATTCTCATTTGTGTCTTTTCCTAGCTTACAAGAATTAGGTCAACCACTCTCTTCTTTTCTCTCCTTAAATTATTTATTTGTTATTGTGATATAGTCGGGGAACAGTCTGTGAAACAGTTTATGTAAGCTATTCCCCAACCAGTTTTCCCTTGTTTTGAGTTGCACTGAAACTGAAATAGTTTGGAAAATGGTTTGACCAAACTGTTTCCTAACCCGTTTTGATCCCTTTAAAAGTCTCTGGAAGTGGAACGATTTTGGGAACTATTTTGGGAACGATTTTAATAAATCATTTTGGAACCCGTTCGATCCTTCCAAAAATGTTCTAGAAGTGGAACGGTCTTGGGAACAGTTTTAGGAAACAGTTCTAAATCCCATTCTGACCTCCCTAAAATGTTTTGGAAGTGGAACATTTAAGGAAACAGTTTACACTAACTGTTCCCTAAACTATTCCCCCCTGCTTCCTGCTAAAAAACAGTAACTTACACACTTCACAACAACACACAAACTCATTAATCATAGATACGCAACTAGAAAACCATAAAGCATTATTCCATACGTAATTTCCAACACTATTAAAAATCAATTCGCACATTCTATACGATTTCCAATTATCATTCCAAATCCACACTCAACTCCATTTCAATTTTCCCATTTCATGGTTACCACATTTCATTCCTAAGTATTATTATAACCAACAACTAAATATAGCATTCGTATAAACATATAATCACACAAGTCTCTACAATCTCACGAAAAGCAACATTCACCATTTAAATGCAATGAATATTAAATGCACATGCTTTTGGAAAACACATGCACCATGTCCCGAGATTCCCTTATTAATTTTGATCGAAGAGCTCTCACTCTCTATTCTTTTCTTTGAGAGATCTCTCTCCTCAAATATGGGCAACTCCCCTTTTTATTATTTTCATAGAGCTCTTGCTCTTTTATTCATTTGGGTAATTGTCCCTTTTTATCAATTTCAAGAGCTCTCGCTCTTTCACATAATTAGGCAACTCCCCTTTTTTTATAAATCTTAGTGCTCTCGCTCTTTTATTCTTTTAGGCAACTTCCCTTTTTATCAGTTCTTAGAGCTCTCACTCTTTTAGATAGATTGGGCAACTCCCCTTTTTATTTTTCCTCACAATGAACACATGCTCGTGCTATGTCATCATGCCATGAATGCAAATATCACTACATTCATCAATCACATGCCTCACATATTATACCGAAAAAATGACTTGTCATTGCCATTCATCCACAATCCCCATAATTAATATCATGCCAATCCATACCATCGAACACATACTAAACCATTTCACAAATGATTACATTCATGTCTCAATCATATATTAACCTCTCCATATTCCACAATACACAAATATCATCATCATAACACATCAATACCCAAGCCATAACAAATCAAGCATTCATAATCACCATCAATCTCACACACCAACAATAACACACTTTACACACTTTGCACCTATTCTTTCTAACCAATTTATAGATTCATAGAAATGCTCATTAATCAAGTATGTTTAACCATAGAAATGCAAAACCTACAGTGGTAAGTGACATTTGATGCACTTACCTCGAAATTTGCAAACTCAGATCGGGCTCCACTCTGATTCGATTTTCTAAAAGTTACCTCCTACACAATCATTCACATTTCTCATTATATACCACACATTACACATATTTTCCCTCATATGCCTCTCATTACCCAAAATCCCCAAATATCCCAAACCCTAAAATCTCAAATTTCCCTTCAATATCCCAATAATATGTGAAACATTGTCACCTCTAGGATATTCCATAAAAACCCACATAACCAACTCTAATCTCACTCTAAAAACTCATAAATTTAATCTAAGATTAGAGGTTACCTTGCTCCAAGTCGTTTCCAAATCTAAGACCCGCCTAGATTGTTGTTCCTTCATGGAGTCTATGAAGATCTAAGCGTGGGGGTAAGGATTTTGTGTTTGGAGAGGCTTTAGAAAGGCTCTCTTGGTGTTAGGATGAGAGGTTTTCAGGTGGGAAGCAACTAGGGTTAGGAAATGAACATTCCCCCTCTCTCACCTCATAAATACGCTTATTTTAAAATCTTGCTAGGTCAGAACGGTTTTCCAAATGATTGTCTGCGTGAAATTAACTCTCTGTCCTCATTCGGAACGATTTGGGGAACGGTTTAGGAAAACTATTTCCTAGGCCGTTTGCCACTATTAAATTTACCATTTTTGTCTATTTTAGGTTATATTTTTAGGGGCGTTACAATGTTCTTATGTGAATATGTTTTGGTTGATGAAATTATGATTGTGTGATAATGTGGACGTGGTTTGTTTAAAATTGAGGGCACGAATGAAATGAAGTACGAATAGGTAAAATGATGATGTGTTATGTGCATGTCTGTTAAATGTATACTTTAAATAGTTTGGTTGTGTGTTTGAGACTTGTGAAAATGTGTTAATGTCTTGGTCGTGGATATGAATTTATTTGATGAAAGAGGATGCAAGGGAGGTTATTAAAGCATGCAACAATATGTGGGGCAGGATTTATGGCGTTAAAGAACATAAATGAGAAAAAGAGTTAAACACCCAAAATATGAAATGGGGCGTAAGAGAATGCGTCAAGAAGCTATGATATGAAAATGGGGCACAAGAGTATGAGTAAAGAAAGATAAGAATTACATGATGTGCATGTGCACACATCACGAGCATTCATAATGTCTGGTGTGATATATGCTAATGAGTATGAATGGTTATATGTATTGATGATTTGAGTAACATATGTATTAATGTTGTGGAATGATATGAGAGTATGATTAGAAAGTTATGTTCAGATTTGGTGTTTAATGTATGATGTAAATCATATGATTTATGAATGAAGTCCTATTTGGACAATTTCATGTGTGAGTGATGTGTTTAATGATGTGGAAACAAGTGGGAATTTTGTGTATGCTCAGTGGTGTAAATTATTGAATTGGTATATGATGTTTGAAAGATTTGGAGACTTGTTAAATGATGTTGTAAAATTAGGTGTGATTGGTATGTGTTTAAAAATAGAACTATATGTTTGGGATTGGATGTATGAACATAGGTGTGGTCTATTTCGATTGATTCATGGGGTGATAAATTGTTAGTCGTGTGTGTAAAGTACTTGATGAATAATGTTGGTAATATGTGCTATTGATGAGTGATTGAGTTTGCATGTTGTTGGACTAAAGTTGAACTTTTGTAGATGGAATTTAGTGTCAACGAGCTGTCAAACGATTTAGAAAAATCCTTTCCCAAACCTTGCAAGGCTACTGGATGGAACTGAGGTTCTAGAATTGAAAATGACATGAAACGGGCTATTGCACGAGAAGCATAAACAGTGCACCAAATTGTTTGCAGCGCACTGTCCAGAAATGGTTGTGCACAAACAAACGGTTTGGTGCACGGTTTGCCCAGACCGTGCAACAAATTGTGAAAACCTAAAAATACATGTTTTCGAGGTGTTTTGAGTCTGAAACTTGACGAGCATGTATGTATGATGTATGATGGATTGAAGTGAACTACTAATGGAAATTAAGGCATGAAAATGACTAATAAAAATCAAAGAAAGACACATTACTTCTAAACCACTTAGTAAGCAAGATAGGAAAGATAATCCCAAATGTGTGTGCTTGAATAAATGATTGTGGCTGGTTTTATAGTTGGTATAGTACCAGGAGAATATGCATTCACTGAGTTTTAATACTCTTTTTGTCTTTCTTTGTGATTGTCCTATGTATGCAGGTTGAGAGGATTTCCACATACGAGGTTGGGGGTACATAATGAGAATTTAATTTGTAAGTTTACAAGGTTTTAAAAAAATTCATTTTTAAGTGATGCATTTTATTTTATAAACTTTATATATAGTCATTTCTTGGAGTAAAGCTTCCGCATTCAAACTTTACAATCTTTTATTATTGTTACGTTCGCATACTAGGGTAGTAGTTTGATAGTTGTTGTAAAAACACGAAAAATTTATACGGGTTTTTGTGTTAATTGGAAATAAATAGAAAATTAATTTTTTGCACCACATTCGGCATGCCCAGCATGGAACACACCACGTCCACCGTGCTCATCCATTGTCTAGATTTTGATCCAACACGACCACCATGGTCTGTTACACGCCCAACGTGTTGATCACTTAAATCACTTTTTAACTCTATCACTTATAGCATAATCATGTGACTTATTGTTAGTTTTTGTGTCTATTTTATTAATCATAAGCTAACAGGATAAAGATGTCACATAGTACATTTTTTGTGTAGAATTTCTCAATCGAGAAGTTAAATTTTCTTGTTAGTGTGCAATGACAAATCATCTTTTGTGCTTCTTTTTGTGTTGAAAATATCCCCCTCAACTCATTTTTGCAATGTCGCTTACTTCGACAATGTCATTTTGGCTTTACTCACTTGACTCCTTTACATTGAGGAAATTGTCAACATCTTATGCCACAGTTGAATCAATGTGAGTCATACTGTCAATATTTGACATTTTATTTGAACTATGGTTGTCTATTGATAAATGCTCTCTTCTACTTATTTTAAGATATAAATAGTTTAAGTTTGACATATATTTCGAGTGTTTATCATTGAAACAGATTATTTATTCCTTGTTTGATCATTTGGAGGGTAGATGATGACTCTATAGGACTTACAGACGAAATCTACACAAAACGGAGTCAAAACAAGACAAATACAGACAAACTATTAAAAAACACTGATAAGCTTATCATTATAAAGACAAAGCGCAAAAGGTACACGGACTTCACCATGCGTGGACCTATAGAAATTTTTAATTTCTCTGGTTTAGTCACGCGTGAATCAAGGGAGTATATAAAGGCTTTCTTAACATAATCGGCAGCACCTTCATATCCATTTAGCTACCATCATTATCAAACCACCAATTTGGATTTGATTCCACCAATTTTGACCTTAAAAACCCTTGAACCTATCACCCATAAATTTAGCCACCATACAACCACGCCACATTAATACCTACATCCATACGTTCCTTCATCTAGCCAACATTATTCCCTCACCAAACCATACCACGCAGCCACCATTTATCACCTTTCAATACACCATTCGACCACTCTCATCACCATATTCCGCCATATTTTTTTTGAGAGAGAAATCAATTCTCTAAAGGTAAGTGGTAAAGAACTCAATTTGACACGAAGAGCGGTAAGGATCAAGGAGCAGACGGGTTAGCTAAAGTGGGATTATCATAATTTTCTTTGCAATTAATTAGTTTTGTTTTATTTCTTTTTGTCTCTTTTTCACTTATTATGAACTAAATTTCTTATATACTTAGGTTTAGATGAACTATTGTTTGTTTAATTAGATTTTGGAATTTTTTTAGTTTTATTGTTTAGATATTTGTTGACTGAGATTTAATTATGAATTATTTTACCATTGTTGATTGCTTGAATGCACGCTTGTAATTGACGTAATGATTCATATAAAGATAGTCGAGAGATCGAATATACGATAAATCACTCATAATTAGATTTTGGAATTTTTTTAGTTTTATTGTTTAGATATTTGTTGACTGAGATTTAATTATGAATTATTTTACCATTGTTGATTGCTTGAATGCACGCTTGTAATTGAAGTAATGATTCATATAAAGATAGTCGAGAGATCGAATATACGATAAATCACTCATAATTAAAAGAAGTTGAATGCAAATATAGAGATATATCAACATAAATTCTCTGAATTAAGGTCAAACTTAATAGAGTAATTCATACAACAATAATGTAGTGTTAATTAGTTTAACTTAGAAAGAGATTTTAGGTTAAACTAGTCAATATTATACATTAATTATCCCGAGAGAGAGTAATA
>CANYCX013906730.1:0-20463 GCA_948193385.1 Breynia disticha f. nivosa
GAACTAAACTTTCCTACTCCACTACCTTAGCACCACTACTAAGGATTTTTAAGTCTCCACTAATATCTTTCTATTTTACAAATTCACTTTCAAGACAAGTGAGAACTCTATTACAATGATCACTAGACAATACTCACACTACAACAATACTAATGTCAACACAAGAACACTCAAAAGCACTGAGAACCTATTACAATAAGCTTTTCACAAGCTTCAATGATTTTTGCTCAAATGCTTATAAAAGAATGAAAATTTTGTTTGTAATAATGCTCAATATGTTTTTGGAGTTGTAGTCTTCATTCCAGTAGCTATTCTAATCCATTTATGCCTCACTCTCAAGTTTTTGCCCGTTGGAGCCAAAAATTAGCCGTTAGAATTCCACTTGCCCATACTTTTAGTGTTGTCAGAAACGTTAACATATGCCACTCCTCTGCTATAACATACGTTACATAATTAACGTATGCCATAATTCCGTTTATAACATATGTTAACCTCTGCAGCCACCACACGTAATATACGGGTTTGATCTTGTCAATTCCAGTAGCCAAATAACGTATGCCAACAATTCTTCTTAACATACGTTAATGTCATTAACGTATGTTATAGCTTGTCTTTGACATACGTTAATCATTTGCTATATTTTGATGGGTTGCTCCATGAATAACGTATGTTACTGTGTACAAAGTAACATACGTTAATTTATTCCAGAATGCAGTTTTACCTGAAATTTCAATCTTTATCACTTTAAAGGATCTCTCATTATCAAAACAAAGTTAGGGGCTCAATGTTGATCAACCTTGATCCAACAGATGCTCTCTTGACAAGTACTACGGAGGTGGATAATGAGGGATGATGGCATTAGGATTTGGAGCACCGAAAAAGATACCATGATGGAAAAGTAGAGTCTTGTATGGTCAAATGAGATGGCTTTGGGATAGGTGATAACAACTACGATGGAGTAAAGGTAGTCATATGGACAAGTGATAACTACTGAGGAGACTGTGTCATTTTCGCTCTGATGGATCATTGACCTCTGCTGCACTAATGGAACGACAGCTGAGACACTCTACTAAAGATCAAAGATTAGCAATAATATAGTCTAGATGAATCTTAGTCTCCTGATGATAAACATGCAACTGCTCCGATTTCTGCGATTGAATCCTTTAATCAATAATAAGTTGTTGTTGCTGGCACTCTACCTGCTCAACTCTATAGGACAGCACTTGCTGCTCCTCTATAAGCACTTGCTGCTATCTCTACAAAGCACCCGAGAGTGAATCTATAAAAACTGCCAGTCTACCTCATACTTTCTAAGAGCTCGCTCTTTGTACCTCTATATTTAAGAATGAAAACCTTGTGGGTAGAGGGCTAGGTGGTATTGAAGAAGGCTCTGGTGCCTTAATAACTAGAGAGGGTGGTTGAGAAACTTGCCATTGTTGCTCTTCGTATCAAAATCAAATCAATCATGACATTCTATTATCTTAGAAAACTATGTTCATATGTTTGTACAATGGCATATCCATACTGAGATACGTGGAAGCTAGGTTAGTGACTCATCGCTCAAGCACTCAATGTTTAACTCTATGGTTATCCTCGCAATAAAGTAAACTTCCATGGTTACGCCAGCTTTCTTATTGTGTTTTTAATATATATGATCCAAACACAAGTGTGCCACATCAATAGTCTAGTTGTATAGGCAAACATACATACAATGTAGATAACGCAAACCTGTGACACCATCGTCGTCCATCGTCCATAGGATTGAGCGGGTAAGCAACTTGTGGATGATCTGTAAGAGAGGATTCCTATATCTATTGACCTTCGACTGGCTCGAATTGTAAGTGTCTTTAGATAAATTGATCAGATCTTTGCAAAAATCCCCAACATTATACTTGTATCTATTAAAAGGTGTGTGATCTCTAGGGGAATTCTCGGCTGCCCTTGGGCTCTGCCTAACTCTTTCTAGTCTATCAAAACTCTATTGTACCTACACTCCTACCAATCTAAAATAGAGCTTCCTCTGACTAAAATCTGCCAAAAATATAACCATGAACTCCAAAAACAATTCCTTTCACACTACTAGTTGAGTATCATCTTAGTGTACTCAACTAATCCACCATTAAATAATAACTCTTCTATCTCTAAATTCACAGCAAAACTCTCTAAAATCTCAAAATCTAAGCATTTTTCTAAGTGTATCTCATGGTTACAAAGTATATTATATTGCACTATCTTAGAACCATCATAAAAAAAAGAAAAGGATGAGTGGCAGGAGATTGCTTATTTTTATAAGAAGAAGATGCAACCATTTAAATGGTTTTGAGGAGAAAGGGAGTGTTGGATTGTGTTGCCGTCGTGCTTGGAGTGTGTTGAGGCATTGTACTGACTTTCATACTGGTTGGAAGTGTAAAGAGGAAGATTTACGATGGTGTTTTATGGGAAAATGGATGAAATGAAGTTTTAATGATGTTTTTATCGAGTAACGATGCTTGATAAGATCGTTCTGAGCTTGGTACAACCCGTGCCAAATTAGGGTTAGCTAGGCACGATCCCGTGCCTCTTAGCACGGGATCGTGCTGACTTTCAGATTAAATTTTAGAATGTTGGGACGGGGTCGTGTTTCCTGGAAAATTAACACAACTTTCGTGTAAAACAATATGGGAGCATGTTAAGCCACTAATTTGTTACAATTCAATACAAAACATTATCAACTTTATCTCCAAATTGCAGCAAACATCATCAAAACAAGTAAAAAACTTCAAATCATCTCATTCACCCAAAAATGACACGATGTCGGTCATATTCATTAAAGAAAAATGCCAATCTAAGTTAAAAGAAAGAAAGAAAATCATGCAGAAAGAGAAACAAATATGCACATATCTATAAAAGTGCTTGAATTAAAGTGTGACATAGAGGAAGGTCATGTGCAAGTAGCTTCTTTTGTAGCACGTTTGATTTGGTATTGAAGATTATACAGACTGGTCCTATATAATACTTGCAAAAAATCACCTTCCTAATCGTTTTAAACAAGGTTTTAAGGTACGAATCGTAAAACTATTAGTTAATTATTGCATATGATGCTGGGATGTTGGTTTTGGTTTTTGTCTTGGATGTTATTGATTGATTCTCTTAACCATTATGCTGCCTAAATTGTTTTGAAATCCATACTAAAACCCTAGATTATGCGCATGCTTTTGTACTTTAAAACAACTACATGATTGACCATCCTTCAAAACAATGTTAAAATTTTATAGAAATCGTAACATGGGCTGCTTTGATTTGTTTTCATTATTTGATGATCATATGAGTTTTAAATCAAGATTATAAACTGAATTAAGGTAGTTTTAATGATATTTAATGGCTGGTTTGATTTTTCTTTCATGGCCAAAACCTATGATGATCATATATGATTTCTTATGTGAAAACTTGCATTATTGTGAACTAGTTTTGGTGAATTGGGCATGTGAACGAGTTGGTATGATAAATTAGTAGTTAAATAGAATTTCACAACTGAATTAAGATTGTTTTTAAGTGATTTAAAGGCTGACCTAAAAACCATAGAGTATCCTAAACCCTATTGGACTATAATTTGCATATTTGTTACATGTTTTGTTGTTTTTATGATCTGGTCTTATATGATTGGATATAAAAACTGTTTTAAATAAAATGGAATTGTGTTAACATGTTCAATTGATGTTTAAGTCTGTAATTAAGAATGATAATTAGGTCTGGTCATAATTAAAATGTTGATAAACTTTATTATGGTTTTTAAAGCATGGCTGATTAGTTTTTAAAAACTAGTTTGATTGTTACATGTTTTAGTTCAATAAAACAAGGTTCTGATTGATTAAAAAGGGTAAAATTACTCTAGGGCAGAAGTATTTTTCAATGT
This sequence comes from Breynia disticha f. nivosa, assembly GCA_948193385.1. Taxonomy (NCBI): domain Eukaryota; kingdom Viridiplantae; phylum Streptophyta; class Magnoliopsida; order Malpighiales; family Phyllanthaceae; genus Breynia; species Breynia disticha. The sequence continues at coordinate 3,893 of CANYCX013906730.1, forward strand.
TAAAGTGTGCTTATGGTGTGTATTAATTGGTTTAATAACACATAAAAGATTTTGATGTTAGACATTTTAGTAAGTTTTAATGCAAAGTATGTGCATTGATTTGATGAATATGTGCTAAGTTGATTTTTGGTTGAATTCTTGAGTGCATTCACATGTTTTGCTATGTGTTTAACATATTTTATGTGCTTAATTTATGTTATTACATAATTTATGCAAATTTTATACTTATGTATTTATGTTACATATTGTTAAAATTGACAAAACAGAAAATTTTCTTTAGTATCCATATGCACAAAGGATGTCTAGCATGTGTTAGGGTTTTTAGGACATGGTTCATTCAATGAGCCTATTGGACCTTGGTGCAAGCCCATCACAGGGTTTAATCCTAGTGAGCCCAAAAACTTGATAGCCTTAATAAGACTTAACTTAATTTAAATCCGAACTTTGTTTGATCAATGATGATTATTTTTGTGTGCGTTTTGTTTGATGTGATGAATGCTTATGCCTGTTGAATTCATGGGCCTAGGGTTTGGTAATTTTAATGGGGCCCGTATCCCTCGTGAGGATTATTGTAAATTTCTTTTAAGTACTTTGCATAGTATTGTAAGAAAGAAGACAACATGCCCAGGACTAAACGAATAAGAAGTCTACATTACACATAAATCGGAGTGGAGAGTCCAAAACCATCCATAGTTGGAGTCCACAAGATTAAAGATCGATAAGGCTATTAGACTAGATCTTAGTTGTAGGATTTTTGGAACATTTTTGTCAAATTTTCTTTTATCCACGATATATATCTGCTATGCATGGATGAATAACAAAGAGTATGTCATAAAAGCTGTAATTAACTTGAATCCCTCAAAAAATAGTAATTCATAAAGTTTTCTTCCCAATTCAAAATATGCCAAACATCTCGAACATTGGTCATGTACCTAGGTAAGGCCTAGAATACACCCATATTTCTTTGTGAAGCATGGGCTGTGAATGTGGGTTAGACTTAACATGTTTGATTCAAGATTCGTGCACTGGATATGCTTGGGTGTTACTCTACCTAAGTAGCTTAACCTCTAGGTGTACAAGCTCAGCTTGACTAGGGCGCTATTGCAAAACTTGGATCTTGGCTCGCTTGATTTTTAACAAACTATTTAAAGGGATATTAGTTCAGATCGAAGGGAATATTTAAGAACTTGACTAAAAGTTAATTTTATAGGTTGAATAATAACACAACGAAATAACTTGAACTCCTTAAAACTGTGATTGATTCTCAAAAAGGAAAAACTGAAAGGAACCAATTTCTTAGATTAGGCTTAAAATTTAAGGATTGTCTTCAAACAAGAGAAAAAACTTTATGCATTGTATGGCCCTGTTCCCATCGAGCTAACTGGGAATGCAACTGTGGTCTAAAAAGAAACTTATGAGGCCAAGAAGAATGATTCCAAAGACATCACATGTCTTATGTTGGCCACTATGAGTCCTGAACTGTAAAAACAATTTGAGAATATGGAGGCATATGAGATCATGGTGAAATGGAAACTCATGTTTCAAAAGTAAGCTTAGTTTGAGAAATATTCTACCACAAAATCTTTTGTCTCTTATAGTATAACTCTGGGTACTTTGGTTAGTGCCTACAGACTAAAAATGAAAGGGTATCTTGATTCCCTTGAAAGTTTGAAAGTATAAGTTCCTAGAGAGTTGGCCATAGATTTGATTTTATGGTCATTGTTTGAAGCATAGAATTAGTTTATGATGAACTATAATATTCAATGAATGTCTAAATCAGTGAAGGAGCTACAGAGATTGTTGAGAACTCAAGAAGAAATCGAGTTATAAAAGACAAATCCAATGCTTATGGTTCAAAGGGGCATGTTAAGACTAGTGTGAGTAAAACTAATATTTTTAATCCTCCTCCCAAGGAAAGCAAGCCAAAGATTTTAGAGAGTGAAAGTACTTGCTTCCATTGTAACAACATTAGTCATTAGAGGAAGAATTGCCAGCTCTTCAAGGTAGAAGAAAATAAGAGTGGAACAAAGGCGTCCACTTTGGGTATTTAAGTTTTTGAGCTTAAGAATTTTATACCACATTGGTACTCGTGTTAGTTGTGGATGTTCTACACATTTGAAATGTTCAAATGGTAGGTACAAAGAAGTGAGCTAAGGCTTGAAAGGAAGGAAAGATGAACCTTTTCTCGAAGGTCAAGGAATATATGGTCTCTTACTAGTCGTCCCCTTTATAGACTTTAGATTTTAGACTTAGATTTATACATGAATAAAGTTTAACATTGTCTTTATGAAAAATATTGTTATGTTTATCATTTCTTTTGGATGTTTTGGAATTTTGATTTTTCTTTTAGATCAATGCAAGTATGTCCATTATTTCCTTGTTTATATAAATCAATTAAAGCTTAAATATAAAAGGAATGTGTTCTTAGATATCTTTAAAATGATATGAATACATAAAACTAAACACAAATTTCTTTTTAGAAGTATTTTATGAGCTAACTTTTATAGAAAGATTAAACATTTATGTTGTCATCTTCAATCAAAGAATAACCTGTATTATAACTTCTATTGAAGTGTTTGACACATGCACAAGTTTTCTTAGATTAAATATGAGTAAAAATGTAAAATGACTTAGAAATTCTTATACATGGTTATGTATGTCTAACACCTAAGTGTATTTACCTAAGATATAGAACTAAGTGTTAATTATTCTAAAGTATCATCTAAACCATGTATATTATTCATCTTAAAAAATTTTCAAATGAGTATGTGTCCAAATGATGAAATGAATTATGCGCTATACTTAAGATAAGTCAAATTATCTTCCTAAATTATAATTAGGTAGTTGCTTAAAAAGCTTTTATTGTACACCAGTAAAAAGGGCAATATTGAAACCTAAGAGAGAGATGGTGAAACCATTAACTCTAGGTTATTCAAGGATTAAGGTCTAATGTCACAAGTTAGGAGATTAACTTGTGAGTAGTTAAGAGTCTTAAATCCATAATTTACTTTTTTTTGAACATCTCTTAACCCAAATGAAGAACAAGTAACTTGTTGCTCAAATAAGATAGTTCTCTTTAAAAAGAGATCATCTTTTCAAGAAGAACAATGAGAATTAGACTTATGTATTAAGAATTCCTAAGAGAAAGGAATGATTGGAAATGAGATAAATTTCACAAAGAGTTGTGGAACAAGAATCCATCACACATTAAATCTAAGAAAGATGATAAACACTTTAAAGGAGTGAAGCAAGTATCAACATTCTTAGAATCCTTAAATTTAAAGAAGCATTCATTCGAGTTAGCTTCATTGAAAGTAAAGGTATGTGAGTACAAGAAAGCATACAAAAATGTGGTGTTTCAAATATATGGATGTTATCCTATTAATTGAATAAATGTTCTAGCATTACTTTAGGTAATGACTTAGAAGTGTTTTGATCAATTAATGACTTATAGTTAAACCGAGTTAACATGAGATATCATAATCTATAATGATAGATTATATTGGTTTAATTAGTAATAATTTCTAAGTAATAGAAACGTTCTTAATATGTCTAACTTAAACAAAGATAGATCATCTTTGTGTTAAGAGTTGGACATATAAAAAATAGTTTGAATAGAAATCGATGAAGCTTATTGATTTTATCAAACAAATTGTCGAGTACATTATGGATAAGTATCACATACTTCGTAGTTGGTGAAAGTTAAAAAGGTTAAAAGTGTCATAACTTGACAGTAAAACTCTTAGAGGTAAACTATGTAACAAATTCAATTGCAAGATCTAAATAGGTTACAGCTAGTATGACTGTCGACAAAGGTTGTGGATTAAGGAATTTCTATATTGATTTATGAATGATCCAAATCATCTTAGTTCCATTAGAAATTTTGTAAATGCATAAGATTATAGAGTCTCAGCCATATCCTAAGTCCAAATTGATATTCAGGAATTATCACTTAAGGTGATAGATTCTAAGATCAAATAGAGTGTTATCAATAAACAATGTAGTTAATTATTGACCTGAAAATGTCTCTGTTTCAACATGAGAAAATATGCATTATCTCTAAAACTTGTACTAAGCCTACTTGGGCGTAGTGCTAGTGGGAGCTTGTTGGTACATGCCCTTTCCCTAAGCATTGTTTGATTTCATTCATAGTTATGTTGAATCATTCTATCTTTCTACCTTGAATGCACTTTTAGAAAGAATAAAATTTCATGATTGAGTATCCTGATCCTTAAGTTGACATATGTGATGCATATGCCTAAAGCACCTTTGAAACGAGAGATTTCTTATTGAACATCCCTAGTCGGTAACTACTATATAAGGAATACTAGATGAAATAAGACTAACATGCTCTTTTTGATTTAGTAGGTTCTGTACTACGAAACACAAGGACATGGGCTGTCAGTCAAAAATCATGGATACATGTCTAAGACATGATATTTCGTTAGATCTGCCAATGAGAACAACTACATGGTTTAGAGTGATAAGTAGTTCTCATGTGTAAGTCTTAGATCGGAGTTCTTAGACCTAAAATCTCTAAGAAACTCTTCATGAATTTTTGTATGCTTTGACATACACCTAACATGCATTGGTTCATGTTAAAGAGCATGAGAGAAGTGAAGGGATTGCCCACTCTATAAAAGAGAGAAAATGCCCTAGGCCACTTGATCAGTGAATGAACAATTATTTAAGGCAATAAATGGGTAATATGGATGAAAAATATAGGCCAAATAATTATGGGATACACGACCATTTAATAATAAGTTGTTAATTGGAATAAGTAACTTATTATTAAGATAAAGATTTAAGGATAAAGATACTAAGGTAAGGAGGATCACATTTAGGATAAAGGTTGTCTAAAACGTGTAGCTTTATCCATGTCTTATACTTATCTTATAAATCCTAATTTAATAAGGATTAGAAGATTTTAAATTTGATTTAAACTCTAATCTAATCCAAATACAAATAAGGATAAGATATAAATAAGAGTTTAAGATAAAGATAAAGATAAAGTTTAAGATGAAGAAGAATTCTATCTTTCCTTGATTTTATCCCTTCTTCTCTCCTTCTCTCTCTTGGACGTGCCTATAAATAAGAGGGCATACTCCTATTGTTTTTACACTTTATTAGATGAATGTTTCAGCCTTCATAAGTAAGAAATTTATTTTGTATTTTTCTTACTAACGCTCTCATTGCCATAGAAGTGTTCAAGAGTTAGCATCAACCTTTTCACAAAGGACTAGTCGTGCATGTGTGGTCATAAAGGTAGGTCATATACAAGTAGCTTATGCACAAGTAGCTTTTTTTGTGGCATGATTGATTTATTCTTGAAGGTTCTATAGGCCGGTCCTATATAGTAGTTACAAAAAATCACCTTCTGGATCGTTTTACACAAGGCTTTAAGGTACAAATCGTAAAACTATTAGTTAATTATTGCATACGATGCATGAATATTGGTTTTGATCTTTTCTTGGCTATTCTTGATTGATTCTCTTAACCATTCCACTACCTCAATTATTTTGAAAGCCATACTAAAACCCTATATATAAATGGTTTGTAGCCAGGTTATTTTCCCTTTAATTTCAAGGTCAAACTCTTGCATAAGAAGTACTCAGCAAATGAGTCGAGCCTTTGAATCTTCTTTAGCGACCAGATACCTGATCGCAGAATGATCAGTGAATACAACCATACTAGAGAGAATGATGTATGATTGAAATTTTTATAACGCTGGGACTACTTCTAACATCTCCTTGTTAGTCATCGTTCAATTCTTTTGAGCTGGATTAAGAGTCTGACTAGCATAATAAATCGGTCTAAAATTTCCATCTCATCTCTATCCCAAGACTAATCCTACAACATAGTCACTAGCATCTGTAATCAACTTAAAAGGGAGACTCCAATTTGGTTCAATAAGGATAGGTGAAGTAAGTAACTTACTCCATAACAGATTGAATGCAATTAGACACTTATCATCAAACTCAAAAAGAATATATTTCTAGAGTAAAGAGGTCAACAATTAAGAAATTTCCAAAAAGTCTTTGATGAACCACCTGTAGAATCCTACATGACCTAGAAAACTCCAGACATCCTTTATGCTCAAAGGGTGGAGGCAATTTCTCAATCACTTCAACTGTAGTTTTATCTACCATGATTTCCTTACATAAAATTTTGTGCCCCAAAATGATTCCCTCTTTTACCATGAAATGACATTTTTTCCAATTCAGCACTAGATTTGTCTGCTTATAATGTTGGAGCATTTTCTCTAGATTAGTCAATAAATGATCAAAAGTGCGCTGAAAAATTAAGAAGTCATCCATGAATACCTTAATGCAATCATCAATTAGATCATAAAAAATAGCAGTCATGCAACATTAAGAAGTGGCTGGGGCATTGTACATGCCAAAGCCCTATGCTGATAAGAAAACATGACAAAGGACATGTGAATGTAGTCATTTCTTGGTCCTCTAGCGCAACTGGTATGTGAAGGTAGTTGAAATACCTATCGAGAAAATAGTAATAGTGATGTCCGATTAATCTCTCAAGCATTTGATCCATAAAGGGAGAGGAAAGTGATCTTTTTGGGTGGCATCTTTAAGTCTCCGATAGTCTATGCACATATGCCAGCTAGTCATAGTCCTAGTGGAAATCAACCCATTATTTTCATTTCTCACTGCTCTGAGTCCCTCCTTTTTGGGAACAACTTGCATCAGACTAACCTATCTGCTGTCTGATATTGGATAAATAATCCCAGCATCCAACAACTTCAGAACCTCAGATTTGAAAACTTCGTTCATATGAGGGTTTAGTCTTCTTTGCAGTTGCACCATTAGTTTAAATCCCTCTTCCAACAAAATATTATGGCATACAAAATGAAAAACAATCGCCTAAATATCTACTATGCTCTAACCAATCAATCGAGTATGCATCTTCAAAAGCTCAACTAGCTTCCTCTGATCATCCCTCTCTAATTTATCAGAAATAATCACTTGTAATGTTTCTGCATCTCCAAGATATTCGTACTTTAGGTGAGTGGAAAGTGGTTTCAATTCCATTTTTTGCGGGTATTCCAAACTAGTTTTTAAAATGAGTTTTAATGGCCGCTTTGGTCAGTCAAAAAATTTAATATCCTCCTATACAGTCTCAGTCCTTTAAGTCATTACGCTCGTTCCAAAGATCAATGCTCTCTATATAATCCTTAACTGATGATTCCTATAAAATTTTAAAGCATAGGTCCTCAACACTGATATCAACAACTGCACAGGTATCATCATTAAAGGACTCTAATTATGACACCTAAATTTAGTTTCTATTTACTTATAATTATTAATATTTAACCACAATCTGTGAATTTTTTTCAATACAATATAACACTATCTATTACTTAGAAAATAAAACTAGACATCTATACTCACTCATTTTTGTCATTTACATGTTGCTAAATGTCAATGCGGAAGAAGATACATAAAATCTTTGCCATCATGCATGAAATACAAATCCGTGATTAATTTACAAAATCCATGTTTTTGCGCCATCGACCTCGTACATGGAACTTCCCACTAATCTGTTATATTTATAAGGATGAATAATGACAAAGAGAGGGAGTGAGTATATCAATGAATATGTACGTCTCACTCCTACCAAACTATATAGAGCATAAGTCAATTGTTAATTAGCACAAGGCAGTTGATTAGTGATATTTCTTTAACCTACTTGATTTATTCTAAACTTCTCCTTTGTCCCAAATAACTATTTATTCTTTAACCACCATGGTTCTTCAGGTAAACAATTAATTCCATTTGTTCTTAATGCTATTTTATTTGATCGTTGAACTAGAATGAACATTTACATACATCCAAATTTCCATTTTAAAACAATAATCATATAATGATCAACTGCTCATTCGAGGACACATCTGACTAAATATGTTATGATCTTCCCTATTAATTGACATATTCCCTTTTTAGTTTATCTACAATATATCTTTAATTACAGAATTGATTCCATTTGTTCCTAAGGCCGTGATCTTTTATCATTAGACCCCAATTGTCAATATACATATCCAATGTATTAGTCCATGACTACGCGGGGTTGGGGCCACCATACGTAGTTATGGGACGGTACGAACAAATTTACAACTCAATAAGCACATTGAATCATTCCTAACATTTCCATCACAAAATCTTAATCCAACTTCACCACCTAATTTGAATCCAACCAAAACACATAAACAATGATCAAACCGTATAAACACTCATATCAAAGAAGTTTCCGCATAAAAAATTGTCAAACGTCAATACCATGCCACTTCGTTCATTTCACATTCACTTCATTTAAAGAATTCATCTCACAATTCTCATTGCATATTTGATTTATCACATCTAATTTCTTATCTCTATTCTTAATATCACATTCATTCTAACATCTCATAGCATGACTTATAATAAGATTAACATAATTCAAGACTCTAAAACTCTTTAATCAAATCACACATCAAGTTAATCTTTCTTCTTAATGTCGCATGTTCATTCATTTTGTATATGATGATGACAATCCAATATGTCACATGTGTCTCGTATATCTTGTTCTTTACATAATCCAAAGTCAACGTCAAGTGACGCAATGTGATGCATGCCTCTCTCTTTTTCATCTTTTTTCTCTCTTTTCATGCACCCATTGGTGGTCGAAAATATTGTATGTTAATCAAATCTTGTGTCCATTAATGCCCAATAATATATATAATTCATTCGTTAGTTAATTCATTTTTTGTTATACAAACTTGCATCTGTTGACGCCCATTCCTGTGTGGCCATTAACACTATATGCCTCCATTGACACCTCTATTGACCTCTGCATCTTTTAACACCTCTAACGCATCCTCTGTGTCCATTGTCACTAATAATTCAATATACATGTGATGTGATGATCATGGATGGATTTCATAATAATGCAACAAGCCATACACAAGTCCAATACCTTCACAATCATTATCGTTCATATTAATCTGACCCACTTCATACCATTTTACATTAATTATCTCGTATTCCTTATAATCATAAATTACACAGGCATTAATGCACCACTCTCCCACATTGCACCATCTATTCAAACAAGTCAATCTCAACCAACCAATTCACATGAAAACATTCTATCAAGTCACACAAAACCATTGCATCATTTAATGCACAATATATATATCACATTCATATATGCACACACACATGCAACCTTCCATATCAGGCATTAGGCTTCATATCGTATTTTCAAACCATGACAAACAATTCAATTCCTCAATTTAAACAAACTACAACCCTATTATCACACAATCGCCATTCATCAATCAAACCATATTCATAAATATACATTTAGAAATTCAAATCAACAATCATAATCATCATCAAGAAAAATTCTCAATGCATAATTCAATCAACACAATTACTAACCATATAAATTATCAATAACATGATAACACTATACAATTCACCATATAGTTCGTCCTTACCAATTACATCCAACAACATAAAGTACTACATTAAACACACTTAGGCACATCATTTAAATCATTCCAAATAACATTCAATAAACAATTATAAAATTAATCAAGTTGTGTGCGATTAACAAATGAATATATTAACCGTAGATTATACAATAGATAGTTAAATAAGTGAGAGCGCACACACTCACCTTAATCCATTCAATGCTTCCCCCTCTGACACTTCCTTGAAATCTCCCTCGTTTACTACCCGTTATGGGTAAAAATGTTGAAACATAAGTGCCCTGTTGTCTTTAGAGAGAGTGAAAACATGGGTAAAAATTGTTGTGGTGGTTAGCATTTTTATGTGGTGTTCGTCTTGCATTTGGGGTTGGAAAGGTAAGTTTATTTGATACAACAATGAAATACCAGTGGTTAGGAGGAACTACACGTGGTTCTACTGCTCGTACTTCCACCCAACTGTGCATAGTCTCTAAAATCTAGAATACATTTCATATAATATCCAATCCCATCATTTTTCATCCAAAACTCGATATATTTATCTTTTTCTTCCTTTGGATGTAATTATTTAAGTAATTTAAATTTCTAAATGTTATCATCGTTATTATTATTACTTTAAATTTTGAGGGCATTACACCAATGGGTGTCTCAAGGATTTTGCCAATGTATACGTAACCTCATGATCCTCAACCCTTAATGTCAATCTGCCACTCTAGACATCTATTAAATTCTAAGATATAGCTAGGAAAGGTCTTCCAAGAATGATTGAGTTGCCATCACCCTCAACATTTGCGAAGATGAAATCAACTGGAAAGAGGTGCTTATCTACATATGCCAAGACATCCCCAACTATCCCCCTTGCAATCGTGTCGTTCATTTGCAAATGAGTATTATAATGTTTAAGCTTAACACCTTCCATTTGAAAAAACAATGTGTATGGCATGACATTCACACTCGCTCCACTATCTATCAACAAATGGGCAACAGCTAGCTCAGTAATAAAACAGGGGATAGTGAAACTCCTAGGATCTTTCTTCTTAGTTGGAAGATGAGGTGTGAGGGTAGAGTAACTGTCCATGTGCATGCTTGCTAACTTCTTCTTCCATTCGTTCTTGTGTGTGACCAAATCCTTTAAGAATTTTTGCAAAAGTGGGCATTTGAGTCACCAAATCTAAGAAAGGAAGTGTCATATGAATCTCCCTCAGAATACTTATGAATTTTCTGAGGAAAGGAATCTGAGGCTTAAAGACATATTGATCCCTCTGGTATGAGTCAAAATCAACCACCACTATCTTTCCTTTCTTCTTATAATCGCCTGTCTGAAGCTCCTTTATCTTTTCATCAATTTGAGGTCCACTGTCATTAACCACCACATTTGTCATATTGTGAATGTCCTGTACAATAGGATGCTCAACATCTGTCCCTTTTTTGCACCTCTGTAGAATTGATATAACGTTCTTTTTTGAATTTGTCTCAATATCACTCTGGAGAGCATCCTGAGGTCGAGAAGCGATCTTTTTAGCCATTTAATTCATTTCAAATTATAGATTTTTGATTGACATTTGTAAGTCCTTGTTTGAATGCTGAAGCTCTTCACATTCGTCCCTACTCACGATACCTTTGTCTCTCTACCAGCTGCTCAAACTAGTATCACTTTAGTTTAGGGTGGAAGAACTACCAAAATTTGCAAAATTAGGGTTTTTGGTATGAGGTGGTTAGTATGGCGGGTTGTAATTCAGAAAGTTTAACGGGTAATAGGAAGATGGTTTTGGCTGATATGGTGGTGAAGGTTGGTGTGGAGGTGGTGTTTACGAATACGAATGTTATTGTTAATACTACTAAGAGTGAGAATACGATGGCTAGGTTGGAAACATCATTGGATGAAATAATGTGTCTAATAAGAATACTTGGCTGGATGGGATGGAAATAAAGGTCTATGATGGACAAAGTCAACTTTCTCTATCAGTGGATTCGAAGGTTAGTCATAAAATCTATGGTCGTCATAAGAATACAAAGTGTAGTGACAGGTTTGTGTCGAATTTTTGCCTCCACACGTCCCACAATATGCTAGTCAGTGTGTCGACTACTACCAAGAGTCTACTCCTTTAGTAGTATCGTCAAATCCTAAATCTGCTTGCCTTGGACCATCATTTGTGCCTCCAAAGAGGTAAAGTGGTCCACTTGCAATGTAGTTGACGACTATGACTGCATTGGTCTGTCAGCTTTGTCACCCCACGCATAACTATTTAGTGCCATATCCTCAACCAAAGACATATACTCCTCTGGGATCTTATGCAGTCTAGATATACCAGATGCCAAATCTGGAGCTTGCTTTTTTTTGGAGTTAGCCCATTGTAAAAACTCTCCACCTATAACCATGGCTCCAATATGTGGTGCAGGATTTGGCAAAGCAGCTCCTTGTTATGTAATACTGTGAATACTACATAAATTTCATAATCTCTGCTTGTAATTGCATCGACCTAGTTAGTGGGAAGTGTTTTCATAAAATTTGTAACATAACTGATCCCATGCCTTGATCGATCCAGATGGTAAACTTGATAGTTGTTTGCACCATTTGGATTATCTGTGATTTAATTTGATAGCTGTTTGCAGCTATCATAGGCCTAGTTACAGCTTGATCCATCCCATAAATGGGTGGCATGGCTATGAATCCCTAAAACTCAATTCAATTTTTAATTAAATAAGTAAAATGACACTATTTTTTCATTTTGGAAGACAATAAATACACAAAGAAAAAGACATAGAAAACCCCCAACATGCTATGCATTAACATTAAAAATATCCAAAATGTACAATTAGTTATGCAGAAATCATGTCACAAGTCACAAAATATGTGAAGTAAATAAACTATGAACAAATGCATAGTTACAAAAAAATCTTTCCCAAAATTTCAGAGTCGTCGACCTATCGTCAATACCAAACTCCAAGAGATACACCACGAGTCCACAATAATTGACTACCTGCTAATTCTCTGCATAACATCCATTTAAACACAAATGATGTGAGTAATTAAACCCACTAAGTACACCTACAACACTTACCATGTTATGTAATGTATAGGTGCTTGTTCATTTTAATGTCTTAGGTACATTATGGAAGGGATTTAAACTTATTTTTTTAAAGTTCAGATCATTTTATAGCTAAACAAAAATTTCCCAGGTGACACGGGGCGTTTGAACTATCACGACCAATGTGCTCTTCGCAGTAATCAAATAGTGGTCTGGCACGATCCCGTGTTGACCAGTACAGGGGTCGTGCCTACCTTTTGGAACATGGGTAGTAGCCCAGCACGATCAACATGCCTCTCAGCACGATCGAGTGCACACAGTCTGTCATTCCAGTGGCCTGGCATGAGGTCGTGCCGACGGTCATCGTGCGACCTTCTAGAACATCCAATCATAACATCAACTAAGCACACAATTCCATACGCACAACCAGAACAATTTCTAGCATTTTTGGAAACATCATTATAGCCTTCCTAACATATGAATTATCTTTTCACACACTAAATATTCATAACACCACAGATAACCATTCCACCGCAAATCATATTCATTCACCACAATATCATACACATAATGATCAACAATGTATAATGCATTATAAAATGATAGTGCAAACACACTAATGTATGCCATAGGGTCTTCCTCTTTCATTTACGGCCTAAGATATTTCGTCTGCTTTTCCAAATAATTCACGAGCTCTTGCTCTGTTCTCATTTATGGCCTCAAGCTTTTGCTCTTTTCTTTTTTCGATCATATTAGAGCTCTCGCCCTATTTATTTTTTTTTTTCATTACAACCTTGAGATCTCACTCACATTTTTGGGTCAAGACCTCGCACTTTTCATTATGGCTAATGCCATGTAAATGTTCATCCCAAATGCAATGAAAACATACCCATAAACATGTCCCTAACTCATACCATTCTACATGATCATTTCATGTAATTCATCATCATTTCCTTCTTACGCATCGTAAGTCAAAGTATAATATTATCAATTCATAACTGCACCACACTATCATTTCATTTGCCCATTAAAGGCTCATATCACATCATTCATAGAATACACAATTTCATAATCAACATGTCGACATTCAAATTCCATACATAGTCCAACACCACTCACATATTGACATCCAAAATTCAATATCATCCATGTTTTCAAGCATAACTATGTTCTCAATCCACAATTAAATTTAAATCAATTTTTTAAAAACACACTACCACCTATTTGAATATTTCACACTAATCATAAATTACCCAACACTTTACCATAACCTTAAAATAAAACACATTCCATTCAATAATTTATAAGTGCATGTAACCCCCACATTGCCATGCAACATACATTAATCAATTCACTTCTTTAAATCACTTATATTTCAACATACAATTATGCCAAGAAAAATTAACCATGCAAATACAAGACATAACAAGGTAAGTGTGTTTCGATACACTTACCTTGAAATCCATGAAGTCGTGTGTTTGGCACTTAACCTTAGCTCGGGTTTTGATTTTTGTCTTCTACACATTTTTGTTCCAATTCATATTAAACACTAATTAATATAACCAATTGCTCAATTAACCCTCAATTACTTAAAACCCCTAAAAATCCTCATAAAACTAATCCAAAATCCACCCTTCTTGCTCTAAAAACCCTAAATATTCACCACATTCACTAACTATTCACGTCCTAGCAGTTTCCTTAACTAAAATTGTCACTAATCTAATTTTTATTCACAAAGTCTATCAATTTCCCCACAATTTTCGTACATACATGAACCCTAACTCAGATTTTTCACATAAATAGAGGTATAGGACCTCAGCTTAATGCTTTGGCTGCCTAAAACAAGAAAAATCCCCACCTTTTGCTAAAACTCACTTTCTACTAAAGCTAGGGTTCCTTGGGGAGTTTTGTGGGTATTTCAAGTTGCTGTTAAGATTCAAAGTGAGTCTTTCATGCAATTGCTCGTGTTTTGTCTGTTTTGATAGGCATGCTTCTCGACATGGCCGTGCTGGGGTCGTGTGCTGTGTTTTCTACATGCTGCAAACACATCTCGTGCCCCGTTTCATACTGTTTATTTCTAGCATAGTGGTATTACCATATCCCGTGTCAAGCCCATGTCAACCCACTATTTCTTGTTTTATCTTGTTCTCTCCCAAATCAATCCCCGCTATATACCTCTATTTATATATTTTCTAATTCTTGTATTTTTGAGGTGTTACACTAGAAAAATCCATAATAGTGCAGGGTTGAGGTAAATGTGCAATTGGGTTTTTTGGTTTGTCAACCGTGTTGTCACGTGTACTGTTTTTGCTCGACTGTGTTCCTGAACCAATGCTGCTTGAAGAATCCACTGGAATGTGAACCACCTTGTTAATGACAATTATTTGTTTTCTTATTTCGTCTTGCTTCTTGTACGACGTACATACACTTGGATAACTTAATAAACAACACGACTTAACAAGAAAAAATAGAAACTCAAAACAACAAAATCAAAACAAAAATAAAGTAAACAAAATATAAACAACAAGAAAAACGTGAAAATCAAACAAAAACAAACAAGAAAGAAACATAACACAAGAAAGTAAAAGAAGTCAACAACTCAAAATAGCAATAAAAAGAATAAAGCAAAATAAAGATACACTCGAAAAAGCAACATAACCAAACATAAGAATCGAACAAAACCAAGAAAAAAACAACACAAGAAAGTAAAGTGATTGGTCCTCCTAACGTTGCAACTCAAACACCATGACAAAACTAGCTAAGATCCCTGACAATGGTGCCAAAAACTTGATGCTGGCTAAACTAAATGCCAAAATATGCATGCACAAGCATAAATAGTCAAGTAATACAGGGAGTAAAAGAGTCGACCCAATATTGATTGGGAAAATATCCACATGCCATGCGATTTTTAATTTCTTGTTATAAGTCCAATTGATTCAAGAGTAGATTTTTGAATTAAATTAAACTGCGTCAATGTAAATATGACAAACTTAAAATGCAAGATATGTAAAATGTGATTAAAATGAAAGTAAGAAATGGAAACATATATTCTGAAATGAAAGCAACATAAATGAAATATGATCAATGTAAAGTCATCAAATGTTAATAAAAAATGGAAATTTGCATTATTTAAAACATAAACGTAAGAACTTAACAAGTAATTAAATGCTTCAAAATGTAAAACTCATTGCTAAACTGGTCAAACTACCCTCTAAAGCATCAAAACACAAAGAAATTAACGTCAACATAAAAAAACTCAATTCCAAATCACTCTAAACATAAATCAAATTCGGAATACAAAGTAAATACTGCAGAAACAATAAATAAAGTTTCGTAGATGTGATTAAAATTCATCCTAATCAATCCTAAAGCAAGAGCCATTGTAAAATCTATAAGAAAATGTAATTGGAAGTTAGAAAGCCATTAAAAACAGAATCAAACTGCAGAAACGTAAAGAAAATGAGATTGAAATAAAAATATGAGTGCAGAATTGTTAGGTTTTCTAACGTGTTTGACTTAATTGGCAGCGGAATAAATACATAACAACATGCAAGAAACAGCCAAGATCAACATAAAATCGACCTAGCACATGCCATATACAATCGGTTTGCAAGGTATATACATAAAGATCGAAACTTGATAAGAAAAATCATACCTTAGCAAGTTTCTTGCTTGACCGAATGGTCTAGGGAAATCACCAAATATCTACCACCTTAGAATACACTAAGGTGACCTTTATGACACCAAAATAAAATCCCAATTGTGGTTTCTCTACAATAGTAACACACAGATTAGCGAATAAGTGTACTAGCACGAAAGAGAATAACGTACCACATTGTTTCTGTCAATCCAGATGAGTTTCTGGTGAAACTGAGGGCACCACGATGATTAATCTGTATAATCAACCCCTAAATCTCACGTCTGTCACCAGAGAAAACTCAAAATGACGATGAGTTTCATCTCTTTTAAAGACAAAAGTTTTGCTAGGTTAAATCTCTTAACAATCCTAATGCCTTTAGGACTTGTTAAGTCTTGAATTCAAAATTAAATCC
>CANYCX013907066.1:0-14164 GCA_948193385.1 Breynia disticha f. nivosa
AAAGTTTGTCATTTGTTACAATTTCAAATTCAAATGCTAGTTTGTTATATATCCAAACTAGTGTAATAGAAGCTGCAATATACATGTAAATATTAAAAGAGCAAGCATTTGATTCTCTGGTTTTGCTTCCTGCCTTTTCTAATTACTTCCTTCACCAGCTCTCTTTCATATTTTTTTTGACCAAATGACCAGCTCTCTGTCATTTGTAGCACATAAACATTTATGATTTTCAATTGAGTCATTCGATCGACTGATTTTTATTAACCAGAGATTCCTCAACTAGTATTATAACTGCTAATTTAATTTCTCAACAATTATCATTCACAGCTATCTACATGACACCATTTGTATTGCGATTTAGAGTAAGATGAAAAACTATTTGAATGGTTCAAGATCTGTCAATATAGAAATAGCATCAACATTCTATCCATGCAAGAGCACAGTAGTCAGAATCAGCCTTGCGAAGTTCTTACTGAATAATGAATTTTACATGATCAGATGTAAGAGTAGATGAGATGATTAGGGTTTGGTTGCAAATTATTAGACAGGTAGAATTAAACTGTGTAAATAAAGCAGCTGCCGGCCAAGAACTTGGAAGAGATTAGGTGATTGCTGATGGAATCGGATTCTAATGAAAAAGCTGGAAAATATAAATTCAATGGAACCAAACGTAAGAATCCAAAGCTATAGTCACAGTTGTTACTTTGATTTATTCAAAGATTCAGGTAAAACAAGAGAAATCTTACGCGTTATTTTATCATTTTTCAAGAGCAAACTTGAGAACTACCGGCCTGGCACATGCATTGGCTTCTTCTGATCGTCTCTACTTCCAATACAGCCTCGATAAAACCCACCATTGATCCTTCTTTGAAACTATTCATAACCCTCATCTCTCTTTTCTCTTCATTCCTTGCTCTCACAACAATGGGGGATAAAAGAACATTGTCCAAGGCGAGAATGGAGCTTGAAGAACTCTATTTAGGCATACCAGATGACTCAGTTAACCTAACATTTCAAGACCTTGCTGATGTAAAACAAAATGGCAGTCGAAATTCACTGGAGAAGAAGAAATCCAACGTTAACATGGACCCAATCCACGAATCTAAAACACCTAAACATGGTAATTCTTCTCCACTTCGAGATCAAGCTCGAACACCAAGATGTTCCAGTCCAAAAAAACTCCCTAGTCTTGATTTCAGAAGAGGTTTGCAGACGATCAATAACAGTGACCATCATGGCTACGATCATCACGTTCATCATGGTATGGAAGATATGAGACATGGAGCTTCACATGGTCATATTAATTCTCAACATCACCATACATACGGTGGTCATCATCATCATCATCAAGCCCACCATGGGCATGGAGGAAGGAGCATGACATATGATCACGATAATATGAGCGTGATGAGCATGAATTCTACGTATCAAGAAAGAGGTGGAAGCAGGCCAAGGCGCCCTGGCGTTCCTCACTCCAATATCTGCACCATTTGCTCAACTTACATCTATATTTTTCGGAACCGATGCTTGGTAAGCACATTTAAATAGAAACGATCACAACTTCATAATTTTTTTCGTTCCATTTTATATGACACAATAAATATTTACGTTTCTCATTTTATGTGACACAAAACATATATTTATCTGATATTTCATCGTTCACCATTAAAACTAATAACTTAATTTGTGGACAGGTTTGTGGAAGGGTATATTGCAGGAATTGTGTGAGCATAGGAATGGGAGAGATGACAGAAGGAAGAAAATGTGTCCAGTGTTTAGGGAAGAGATTTAGCCAAAGGTAAAAAAAAAAATTAATTAATAATAATCGTAAATTTGAATATTGAACTCCATTTATTTTCTGTTTCTATTCTAATATTTGTAAAATTGATATGCTTGCATAACTTTGTCTTGCTTTAGTTAAACTTTTCTAGTTTTGAAAGTTGAGGATTTTCTTTACCAACTATCTTTAGTTTTTAGTTTAATTAAGATTTTCTTGCAATATTATAAATTTCAATTTAAACAACTTTCAAAAGTTAGGTCTCGCTTTGTTCAAATTAACATACTTCTCAAGAAGTTCATTTATTAGGAAGTTGTATTTTTTTTAAATTAACTTTCTGTGAAATATGGTAAATGTTAGTATTTGTTTGAAATTATACTTCTCGATAAATATTAGATAATATTTATTGAATTTTTTATAAATTAATAATGATATTTATACAATTATTCTTAAAAATAACTAATTAGATATTTCATTACATAAATTTAGGGATAAAATAAAAAAATGACTCAAATTTCCAACGAAATAAATAAGAAAAGTAAGGTGTTTAAATTCCTGAGAAAATGAGATAAAAGATGTAACCAAACAAACCAATTTTGTCTACTTTTCTAGAAATTCAATTTCTTTTTTCACTTACCCTGTCAAGTAAAATCTTAGTAGATGAACAAAACAAGAATCTCAAATTTAAAATCTCTCTTTGAATATTGCTAATAAGTTTAGTAACATGAAAATAGAGCCAGACCAGAGGTGTATATTCCTATAGTCTCACTTTTTTACTCTATATTTTTACAATACTATCTTCTCTTTTTATTTTTTTAATACTATTTTTAACTTAACTATTATTATTATTTTCCTTTAAAATAATTTCCGAATCCGTCATTGCACGAAAACGTTATTCAACAAGGGTGTTTGTATAAACACAGGTACATCCAAAGAGCAGGAGAGACAGGATGCTGTTTTTTTCCAAGGTATCCAAGTTCAGTAAAGCAGGCAGAGATGAAATGGGCAGAAAAAGGGCCAAGAAGAAGCAATGAGATGAGAGGAGGCTATGGCCATAACTCCACATTAATGTCAAGATCAACACCTCCAACTCTTCCTCATGGCGTCAGTAACCCTCCCTCTTTTGTTTCCTCCTCTCCTTACTCTCCCTACACTCCTAAACATCATCATCTTCCTTTATAGACTTCACGTTTCAGCTCCAACAGTCATGTCGAATGTGTTGATTTGTTGTTGACTTAATTTCTTATTGTTTTATATATATGTTTAGTTCCAACTCTTTTTGGCTTTATCTAATTTCAAATTTGATGTCTGAGATTCTGAAAGAAATAGAGATTTTTATGGACGCTTTTTTCATGTAATGCTATTATTTTTTTTACGTCTGTTCATAATCAATTTCCATGTATGTTCCATTTGCTTGTTATTCTTAAATTTTGAGATTGATTAAGTGTGAAGAATGTTTACAAGTTTGCTATTGTTTTTATCCGTCTATTCATAATCGAACACCACTAGTCTTTAACTCCACCGGGAAAGTTTGCAAATTTGAATCTTTGCTCGGCGTATATTATACGTCTATGGGAAAGACCGCCAACAACGACTAAATGATTCAACTTTATTGATTTTAATCGAATTTTTTGCTACGTTAGACTATATTAATTACCAATTTTTGCTTTTAATTTTCCACTGATAGGTTTTGGAGAATTGGAAGAGAGGCAAAACTGAACGAAGCCAAATATAGAAACAAGACCAGGCGAAATCGAATATAGAATCAAGGCCGAAAAAAACCAGATATAGAACAAATGACTCACAATGGGTCAACCAATACTCAAAGCAACTACACGGAGACTCATCACTTCCATAAATCATCACAAAAAATAATTAAAATCCCAACTGAACATTAATAAGACATTATATCAAACACCTTGCAAATAAAAGATTTCAATCACAAAATTAACTAAAACACCAAATCATGTCCCAAAATATATCCACCAAAACTACAGAACTCAGTCATTTCATCCTCTAGATCAAACCTCAATTTGTTCAAATCCAACAACACACTACTGTTGCAGTAAATCAACACTTTTGTAGTCACCCCCTAGTCCCACTTGTTAACTCTTGCAAGAATTTTATGGGGCGTGATTGGGTGGTTCGCATGGAGCATTCGTATAGGGAAGGCAACAGGCTGGCTGATAGATTGACAAATTGGGCAATTGCAGAACGAGGATATCATCTCCTTAAACAACCTCCGATTTGGTCCATGGAGACGCTTTGGGAAGACCTCATAGGGGCTGCATTACCCCGAGTTGTTCAGGACATTTAGAAGCTCGTTTGAGCGTGTTAGCCCCCCTGCAAATCAAAAAAAAAATCAGCACTTTGGTAACCAAAATATAAACATAATACTAGCTAACCAAACATTAGGACCGAACATACTTTTCCATATCCTAACAACAAGGTGCAACACACAAAAGATCAGATAACTCTAATCATATCCTATTGATTAGAAAGTATTCCTAAGAATTTAAGAACAAGAATATATAGCCAAGTGAATTAAGTCGATGAGTCTCATTTTTAAATTAAAAAATGAGTAGAGAAGAAGTTGGAACGATTTTGGATTCAACAATTCCACGTCCATGATAAACTAAACGGTCATGATGACTCATAACGACATAACGCTCCACACTTGCTTTCACTCTATCTAAATACCAATGATGGATTTCAAAATTGTACATTATGTTCTGAGCCCCGGTATTCCCTGACCCACTAAGCCGAGACTAATCCGGTTCGGAGAGGAGTTCTGGGTGGTTAAGTTTCATTCCCCTCCCAAACGACGTTGTGAGGATCGAACCGCTGTCCGCCCTACTAAGTTCGGCCCCAATCGCCATTGAGCCAAAGCACGTTTGGTCAAATTTGTACATTTTGAAATAGTTACGGTGAACAAGACCTATAATTTTGATAGAGAGAGAGCTGTATTGATTGTAACGAAGAGAGAATGTTAGAGGGGTGTTGTCGACAGTAAAATAGAAGTTCGTTGAGGACAACTCAATGAGTCGATCTGATTTATTAGTGAACAGACGTGTAGAGAAAGTTTAGGAAAAAAGTGCGTAAGAGAGAAGAAGAAGATGAAGTAATACTATGTTTGATCTGGCTCTGGAGTCATTTCAATCAAGGTTTAGTTGCAAGAAACGATAGTGTTTGGGTAAAAGACTAAAGGAGAAATGAATTTTCTGTATATTGAACATTAACAATCTACAACTTATATATGTTACTATTTCCGAGTCAAAAGTTAGTTATAATCATAAAATGACATCTTTATCCTTTTAACAATATCTCTTCAGTTAAAAATATGTGCAATAACTACTAAGATATTAATTTATAATTTTACATTTAATTTTTTGAATATATTTTTAATTAAGAATTTATTTGATCAGTCCAATATTTTAAATATTATAATAACTGAATCACATATTCAATGTGATATGCACAGAATATTATTGTCAATAGAATTGTGGTGGGTGGTTCCATATCTGCGAATCAGGTATTACTTTAGGCCTTGTTTGTTTTGATTGGTATTACTTCATCTCCCTCTCACTAAAATTTTCAAACAACAAAATTTTATTTTATTTTCTATTCTTTTTTCCATTATTTCTTTCTGTAGACTCACAGTTTGGCTTTTTGATTGTGAATTGTGTTAATATTTTACAATCTCTAGTAGATGTCAAAGTTCGATTTGTTAGGAGGACTGTGAACCTCATTCTCTTGTACAAGTATTGCTATGTCATATATTCATGCCAATTTGGCGACAGATTTATTGATATAAGCGGTATAAATTTTCAATTTATTTTATGTAAAACATTTTAATTTTATATATTTTATAAAATTTAATAAAAAAAATCAGCCAAATAGTGCAAATATTAAAAATCACCATAAGAGACAAATGAAGTCGCCTTGTACGACCCAAGACTAGTCAGTCAATCCTCGAGTCATAAACTTGAGCGGCTGAACCATTCAGACCATCTGACACCCCTTTCAACCAACATTTATTCACTACTACTGGAATACAACCCCTCCCTTTTCCACATCTCTCTTTATTCTCATTTCTATAATTCTTTCTATAACCACCAAAATATATCAATTTCATCTAAAATCTCTCCAATTAATAATTTTATTTTTATTATCAAATCTAATATAACTAAACTAGTTCAAGCAAATAAAAATATTAATAATTTTCAATAATTGGAAAGGGCGAGTCAAAAAATAAAATAAAACATACTCCAAACTCCAAAGCTTTTTTTATTATTGTTTTTATAAAGAAGGCTGTGGCTGTCCCACGCAAGTATATTATTTTTTCCCCATATTGTCATTCTCTCTCGACTTTTTTTTGGGGAAAAAAGCAGACTTTCTTGAACCTCTCTTACCTTCCCGATCTCATCTCCACCACCCTAAAACCCTCCAAACCACTTACATCTCAGATCCCTCCTTTCACTCTACTCCTCCTGTCATTTTACTTTCCCCGCTCAACGACAACTGTCGTTCGTTTGATCCGGTGTCGTTTTTGTAGTGGAGATGGCGAGTAGAGTAAAAGAGGACGAGAAACATGAGAGGATAATTCGAGGACTTCTTAAGCTTCCTCACAATCGTAGATGCATTAATTGTAACAGCTTGGTATTTTTTTTTCTTTTCTACTCTTTTTTTACATAAGAATTATTAGTATTTGTGTTTAATTCAGTGCTTAATTAGGTTGTTAACTAGCTGTGCTCAGTTAATTTCTTAATTGGAGTAATCGCGCCGACATTTTACTTAAGGATTAGACTGTAGTCTATGCTATATCTGAATGGTGGCCGAAAATGCTAGCTGCGTTCGAACTGCATTAACTTCTATGTAATATAGATAGAGTTTTAGCTGTGACGATTGTTGGCAATTTTTTTAAATGGAAACTATGGCTGATATACTGTTTAGGGTATATATGTTAATTTGATTAAGTTACGTTCAGAATGGAATGTGATTTATGGGGGAAAATGTATGTGAAGTATTACTTTTGGATTTTTTAGTGAAGGGAGATGTTTGCCTGTGCATTATTCTTTTCTTTCTCTTACTTCATATTTAATTTTATGTGGTTTTGAATGTGATTCAAATTTTAGGCATGCTGAATCAGTTGATTCTTTCTAATTTTTACTCAGTTTCTGGCATCAAGACGCAAAACAAGTTCAATTGTAGAATATTGTTCATGCACGCTTATGTATGCATACCCATGTGTTGTAAATTTAAATGGTTCAAGTTGAAAGTTCATAGACTTGGTCCATTGCTTATAGTTCTTACGTTTGTGCATGTTGATGAATCAGCACTTGTTACATCGTGTGTTTGTTATTCTTTAGTCTGTTATTATTCTACAAAGAAAGTGCAGTCTGGGTTCAATAAAGTTGTCTGCTTTCACTTCTGCCTGAAGAAAATTTTTTTACAGTTAACAAGAACTAAAATTTTGAAATTTTAAGCATAAAGCTTATGTGTTAACACAACTTATTATATTTGGTCTTTATGGCGTCTAGGTATATATTTAAGATGCTTATGTTATGACATTATAAGTGATGCAAGACAGCTTTTCTGAAGCAGCTGTGTTTGTCATTCTGTGTAATTTTTCTTATTTATGTCTAATCAGGGAACACAATACGTTTGTACAAACTTCTGGACATTTGTTTGCACAACATGCAGTGGAATACAGTAAGTATGCTTGCAATTTTGGCTTCATAATCTTTGTTGATAAGTTGCTGCTAACCATCCAATTTTCATACTCGTTTGGATGTCTCTTAATTCTTCCTCATTCTCATGCAATTCCGTGTGGAATTTTTTTTTTTCAAATGGTTTGATCTTCGATGTTATCTTTCAGCCGTGAATTTACACATCGAGTCAAGTCAGTATCAATGGCAAAATTTACACCACAAGAAGTTTCTGCTCTTCAAGAAGGAGGAAATCAGGTAATTGCAAAGTTCCTGTTAGTTGCCAATCATGTTTATTCTAAAAGTGCAACATCGTGACTTCTGCATTGGATTACATGTACAGCGTGCTAGGGAGATCTATTTCAAAGAATGGGATCCACAACGCCAAACGGCTCCTGACGGCAGGTCATTACCCATGCATGTTTCATTCGTTGAGTAGGTTGGTGTGGATTGCAATTCTAATATAATCTCTTTTTCTATCAGTAATGTGGACAGACTGAGGGACTTCATTAAACATGTTTATGTCGATAGAAGATTTTCTGGTGAGAAGAACTATGGAAAGCCTCCAAGTATGAAGATGGTAAGATTGCTGTTCCGTCACTCTTGATATAAACAACTAAGTATTGCTAATACCCGTGATAGATGGGGACTGTTTTAATAACTGAAATGTTGGATTCTCCATGCAGGGTGACAAAGAAGATAACTATGATACTAGGAGAACTGACACATATCAAGGAGGCTCCCGAAGTCCGCCTTACCGTGATTCTTATGATCGACGTTATTATGAAGGTTCTAGTCCTGGTGGTAGAAGTCCTGGATATGAACAAGAAAGTCGCCCCTATAATGATTATAGAAGAAGTCCCGAGGTAGTGAATGATTGGCGTCGTGAGGATAGATTTGGAAATGAAAGGAAATTTGAAGACCGCAGAACATCTGATGGAGAATCAAAGGTTGAAGGCACTTCACCTGATCGGTCAAAAGATTCTGGGTCTTCTAGTCCCCCAATTGTACGACCTGTCAGAGAAATTTTGGGAGAAAATGTTGTGCCTCTTCGTATTAGTGAACCTCCAAAACCCAATACTGGTACTGGAAGGCCTAATGTTGTCTCTGCACAGACACAGGTACATTCTATTCTAATCAGCTATGTGTTGGTTCATTAAATTTCTGGCTCTGATTCAGATTTAATGTTAGATTTTCATGCGCCAAATATGCACCACATCCATGGAGCCTTTGCTATAACTAATTAAATACTTCTATAGGGCTATCAGTTAGTACTGTTAAATGTTCATTTCAATTGGCATGTTCGGTAATATACTAATATATGAAAAAGAAAGCGACATTGATATGCTATTGAAAATCTAAATAGGTCATGGTCTTAGCCTTAAAATTCTTCACAGCAGAACATTATCTCCGTCGAGCATTTTAGCAAAATTCAGCTGAAGACTGGACATACGTGATAAATATATTTTCTTCCATTGGCTCGATGTTGTTGAATTTGGGCAATTCAGTGGTCCAACGTGAAAATTTTGCTTTCGTCCATGTAATATATCTGTAAAACTGAAGCGGAAGTTGATATCACGGAGCAATAGTATAGTTTGCTGCTATTTTGTTGGATGAATGCCATGACTAATGTAGCCGTACCATTGGCAATTCTTTGTGTGAAACAGTGTAGAACTCCTAAATTAGCAAACAAATTGTATTTTAGGAAAACTGGCCAATGGTACTAACAAAAAGGACTGACGAGGTGCATCATTGTTGTAGCGTAGCTCTTCTGACCTTGTATTGTTGTTGTTGGATTTATGATCTGAAATTTAAAGTTATGAAAAAATTTGAAGGCTGGTAACAAATTAGATTTATTTATTTTTTTCCATTTTGAAGTAAGATTATATTGAAGACCTTGTCATTTTATGTTCAATTTTTGGATTAACTCTCGTTGTCTTTTCAAAAATATCTTTTATCTTTTTTTTGCTTCGTAAATGATTTCAATTATGTGACAAGTCTAAACTATTTTTCTTGTTTCTTCTTTTCTTGATTTCATTGTGGATTTGCCTCTGATTTTTTTCTTTCATCCTCCTTTTAAAGTGCAAAATCTTGCAATATCCTCCATTGAGGTTTATAAAGTGTACCACACAGTTTCCAACTTTCAAGCATATCTATTTTTTTTTTTGGCTGTATGTGTGCTCTTCTCTTAATTATGATATAGTTTCTCCTCAGGTTGCACATAAATTTTCACTAATTAAACCCTGAAATATATCAAGTAAACTCAATTTTCTTCTCTCATTTTTTAGAAGTCTCAAAGTATTCATGAGATGACCACTCCATTTTTTTTTTGGTGGGAAAGGTGTAATAAAATGGAATAAATGGCATTCAACAACTTTTGTTCCATTGACTGCAGAGAACTGCATCATCTAGTAGTTTGGGATCCGTCAATGGGAATCCAGCAGAAGTTAAACAGGAAACTGCCAGAAGCTTAATTGATTTTGATGCTGATCCAGAACCTCCTGTTACATCTGTTCCACAAACACAACAAACAATGGTACACCAATCTGCTCCACAGCCATCGAGTACTGACAACAATTGGGCATCTTTTGACTTTGCTCCTGAAGTTAAAGCTCCCACCCCTGCAGTTGCAAATCCTCTGGAATCTGTTCTCTCGTTATCAGCCACAGCACCTCCACGTAGTCAAGTGCCTGGATTGGTTAGTGGTTCTGGTGCTCAATTTACAGCCATGGAAAATGCCGGAATTTTACCAAATACTGGAGCGTTACCTTTGGCATCGGGAGGGAATCCTTCTGTGTTGCCCTCTAATGCCAGTGTGCCTATATCTGCACATGTCATGTCAACATTGAATCCCAGTGTTGTTTCAGGGCAATGGCCTAGTATGCCGCATCACCAAGTTTCTCTATTTCCTACGTCCATTAGTCAATCGACGGCTCAATCAGACAACCAGGTGGGTTTTCTTAGAGGTCTGCTTGGTTTTTTATTGCTTCATTTTGATAGGATATCTGTTAACATTGTTTACTTTTGGGTACTTTTGGCAGTCTCAGAATTTTTTGGTGGCCCCAAATGTTAAACCAGTTTCAGTTGCAACATCTCTGGAACCAACTCATGCCTTTTCCAATCCTACCTCAGGCATCAGTTCTAATGTTGTATTACAACCTTCAGTTGTAGAATCTAAACCAACCGGAAGAAAAGAGCTTCCTGCGGTATGATGCTTCTGTGTTTTCTTTGGTTTTGTTTGTGTGGAGCTCTGTCCAACAATGATTACGATTGCATATCTTTGTTGGATCCAAAATTTTCTGCAGGATCTTTTTACAGCAACCTATTCCCCCTATGCTGCACCTTTTCAAGCTTGGCAAACGGGTCTTCCCCGTGGTATGATGTTTCCTATGCAAATGCAATACAATAATGTACCGGTGGTATGTTCATCAACCTAAGCTGTGTTGATTCAGAAAGTTTTTTATGTTCAGGAGGTTTTACATGTTTCACTGCATGTGCAATTATAGCATTATCTTGATCTTGCAGCCTATTCCATCTTTTCCCCAGCCATCGCTGTCAACAAACCCATTTGATGTTAGTGGATCAGCTTCTGCTGCACCTCAAACTGTACGTATTTACCTCATATTATCTTTTTTTGGTCAATTGATTGTAATGATTTTTTTTTGTCCTTCATATGTTTAAATACAATCCAGCTATGAGTTGAAATGTACAGTGTGTTACATTTCGTATGTCAATACGTGTCAATATTATGCTTTGTCGCTTGATATTTTATTTAAAGGGTAAATTACACAAATTGTCATTTAATTTTTGTTAGATTCCCAATATTAGTCATTGAATTTCAGTTTTTCAAGTGTGATCACTTAGTTTCACTTAATTTTATCATAGGAACTTTTGTTAGTCATTAGTTTCACTTCATTTTATCATAGGAACTTTTGTTAGTCAACTATCTATTCCTATTTTGAAAATGGTCACTAAGCTGTGTATTATCTGATATGGCTGCATGCCTGCAATGTATTATCGCATATGGTCACTGAGAAAAGATGCCTCTTAAGTGCTATGTTGTAAAACTATACACTCGGACAACTTAAGTTTGGAAAATTTAAGTTGAAGTTTAGTATCAAAAGTTGGGAACTAGTACTTGGCGCTGAGAAAACACTCAAAGTAGAGGGACCTTTTGTTCAGTTCCTACTGCATAGTTACACCTTCTGTCGGGACTTATTGAAAAAAGTGATTTCTTGGTAATTGAGATTATATATTTGTGATACAGTTTCCTTCGATGGCATCCCTGCAAAATGCTCTCCCAAGCATGGTACCTCCTGCAGGCTTACAGCGTCCTTCCAGTGGCACTCCTTCACCAGCTTGGATGCCATCTCAGTCATTGCCATATCCATCAGCATTGCCATCACAGGGCCCATCTTATGTATCGACAATGCCTCAAAGTAAATTCTGCCACTTTTTTTGCGTTCTTTCCCAATCTTTTATAGTTATCATGATTTTTTAAAGTTGTGCATTATTCTTACCTCATGTTTTAATCTTGCTTTGGAAATCTCAGGGCCATACATGACGCACATGCCAAGTAACATGCCACTTCATGGGTAAATACTTTGCTAAATTTGCACAGACTAACATTTTTGTAATCTGCATTACTGTTTATACCATTTTATCTTGCTTTGTAAATGAAGGGGGGGTGGGGTTGAGGGAAGTGAAAAAGAAAGAGGCCTTTAGCTTTGATTCTTATAGATTTACAGCCAACCAAAGTCTCAATGGGCATTTTAGCACGTCCCAACCGTCTTTTTATTGTGTGTTAGCAAACAAAGTTTAATATTGGATTATATTTTGAACCCTTTCATTTATGTAGGGTGAATGCTGGTAAATATTTACTGACGTGTTATAATTTCTGATTGTTACTTCTCCAATTTCATCCATGCTCAATTTTATTTATAGCAAGGTGCAGAAAACAAAAACGAACTGATTTAAAATTTTCTTCAGGCCACAAGGTACAGGGAACTTTGGAGCCGATGGTTCGGCGTTCGGTACTCTAAATATGGATCAACAATTGGCCGGTAGATTCTCCGGTCCCAGTCTGCAGCCCGCTCAACAGCCTTTCTCTTCTGTTGGAGGTAACCCTTTTGGATAAGAAGTGTGACATGTTTGTCAGACAGCATTTAGTTTAGAAAGCATCATCTATTTGCTTCCTGCCAAATTTCTGGGTGGAAAGTTTTGCTTGTTTTCTCGTGTAATGCATAGCTGATTGCGCCAAAACTGAAGAATGTTCATATCTGCCGCAAAGTCGAATGTTCAGTTCATCCCCGTGGAAGATTATTCGTAAACATTAGGAATGAAGAAAACAGCAGTGTTAATTTAAAAATGCAGACACTTCATTTGGAGACATTTAGGAATATTCTTTATGAGGCTATGGTGAATGTTATGAGGCAGGTTGATCAGCTGGCCTTCGTTGCTTGCCACCCTTTAGAACTTGTATATTTTTTGTTTTTTGCATGCTGCTTGGCTACACTAGAAAGTTGTATCGTTGTCTTTCTGGGTTTTGCTTTTCCATTTTGTTTTTTCGTGTATAATTAGTGTCTTCATTATTTGTGAGCTTTTGGAGTCTGAATTGTTTGAAACAGAAATCACAGTTTGAGTAAAATTTGTGTGGATATATTGAATATGGCAGTGTTTTCTTCCTCTAATTTTTTTTTAAATTTATTTCGGGAGATGTCTTTGTGGTTTTGCTTGACTCAGAAGTATCTGTTTTGTTGTTCAAAAATGTTCTTGGAAAGATGTTTAAAGACAGTATTACGACCAAACTTTTCAAGAATAAAACAACACAGGTTATTTTATTACAAAAATTACAGAAAGAAAAGGATATTTTTGTCCTTGAGAGGGTCACATTTATGAGATAAACAAAATTAGGGGATCAAGTCAGCTTCAAAGTTTGTCGAAGAAGACAATTGTGACAATTTTTCTAATGCAATTATTGTAGAAGTAACTTCTTAAGATTTAACCAAAAAAAAAAACTTCTTAAGAATTTTTTTGAATAATTGCAGGAATTAAAAATTTGTAATTAATTTGTTGCAAATGTAGTTATTATGTGATTTTAAAAATTATTCTTATTTAATCCGATTTTTTAGAATATTATTAATTTAATAAGAATAAAAAAAAATTAAATGATAAATGATGTATAAACTATAAAAGATAAAAAAAAGTCATCTATAATATGAAAAAATATGCTTAAAAATATTTTCAATTAAGTTGGGATGGAATTAATAGAATGGGGTACAAAGTGGAAAAGAGTAGTCATGCCGTAGGCTTTTACTATGAGTCCCCTTAAAGAGGGGATTCATTGAGGCAATGAACCTCAACTGTTGGAATTGAGGCAACGAACCTCAACTGTTGGATTCAGTGAAAATAAATCTAGACCTTTAATTTATTCAGTAAAAAATAGTATTAATTTTACGTAATCTGTACATTTCAATTAAACGAAGAAGATGTCTCATTGAGTCTTCAATATTAAAATTCACTGATGCCGCATTGTAAAATGTTGTTGAGCACATTTCCTCTTGGAAACAACAACAATCCATATGGGCAGTGTTACGGGCTTGAGTGGTTGGTTTACTGATTGCACTGGAATTATTTAATTTTTTTAATACTTAAAATTGATCTGGTTTATTGGTTAACC
>CANYCX013907445.1:0-10527 GCA_948193385.1 Breynia disticha f. nivosa
TACTTGCTTGGATACCATCAGGCTGGATTTCAGGAAATTGATTCTCTGGCCAGAACCTTGACAGAAGCGATTAAGGCATTGTCTTATTACTGTAGCTTACTCCCTCTCAGCTTTTGCAAATAGTATCAAGTCATCTGCAAAGCGATTAACGCCTTATTTGTATTTGTAAAAGTTAAAGTAGCTTTAATATAAAGTTCAATAATATTTTTTTCTCAACAAAATTTTGCTAGGACTTTTTTTTTTTTTGACAAAAGTCTGACGTTTAGTCAAAATGTGAAAAAAAATATATTTTTAATATACAAAATCCATTCAATATTTATTTTATTCTCTTAAATCTAATATATTTAATATTTTTTTATAAAATATAATTTTGAATTAGAGCATTAATTCTTATAAATTTAAATTAAATATTATTTAAAAATTAATAATCAATTTGATATTAGTATTTTTATTTTTATTTTTAATTTGACATATAAATAATTTAAAATATTTTTTATTACAATATTAAAATAATTTTACTATTAACTATAATTTTTTACAATAACACATAAAATAAATCGTTTAATTGTAAAGCACTAACTTGATTACGTAGCGAAATTCTTGAGATATCTTGAAGACAATGTTGTTGTCGGTCGCCTTCAAACAACCCACGTAGTAAAGAGGAGGTTATACGCACAACACATTCTACTGCCTTGTATTGCATGCCTTGAACAATCTATGTGAGAAAAATACTTAATTTTCTCCATAATAAACTTGTAACAAAGAAGAGAAAAAAATATATTTTACTGTTGTTGTTTCAAAACTAATTACTAAATTAGAGTTTTTAACCCTTATATTGGTTGAATTAATTACTTAATAAATTCTCAAGAACATTACACAATTACGCCTTACATAGTGTTTGGTATAAAATGAGAATGAATTTGATTTGATTTGTAAATGAAATCAAATTAAATCCATAAAGAATTAGAATTGTAAATTCAATTCAATTGTTTGTTATAATATGTCAATTATATGATTTCTAAATACAAAATTTTGTTTGGTATGTTAAAATTTAGGAATTATTTATAAGTTATGACTAAAATATTCTTATAAAAAATAATGTAGAGAAAAATAAAGGTTGATTTTGTAAATAGCTTTTAATTTTGGATTTGGAATTCTAAATCTTACCATTTTAGCTTCGATTTACAAATCCATCATTTTAACACATTTTAAATTCTTTCATTTGCAAATCTAATATTTCAATTTTTAAAAAAGTGCAAACCAAACAACAAAATTTAGAATTAGAAATAAATTCCAAGTAAATCCACAATTTTTTTTCATATCAAACACACTCTTATATACAAATGCTCAACTACATATGTATTTGATCTGATTAGTTACACCCAACTCAACATAAACGGACCCGTTCAGTCCAACTATTAACAATCAAAATTTTATAAACAAAATCTCTTACAGCAACAACAATAATGAAAAAAAATATATTAAACCTACCTGATTGGTTGCAAAATATTAAGTTTTATCAACAGAAGCAAACAAAAAAATTTAGATAATAAACTTTAGAAAACATCATTCCTTCCCATGATGGCAATGACCATAATGAAATCCAAGAGATAAAATTTAAAAATAAATGATAAGAGAAAATCAATGAAATATATGTAAAGTAATTAATTTCACAATGTAAACTAAAATATTTAGTCATTTTAAATAACTACAAATAAAGAGTTAAGTTCATTCTTTAAATTAATTTTAAGGGATAGAGAAAGTGTGTTAGAGGGCAAAAGTTGATAATCACTTCATGTAAGTAACAAAATTTTTGAATAAAAAAAGCATTGGAGCTTCTCTTGATAAATAGAATTTGCGACAAATTTTGTCATTGAAAGTTTGTTGAAAATGACATCGTTGCAAATCTTACTTTCGTCAAAATTGGTCCATAACTTTTGACAAAATTTTAATTTTGTGGAAAATAAAATTTTGTGATAAATTTTTGTTGAAAATCATGGCAGGCAGTGCCGGCGGCACAAAATTGGCGACAAATTATGATGCAAAATATTGTAATAATTCGTCGCAAAAAGTACTGCCACTCGCCAAATTTTTAGACGAATTATGTTGACGTTTTGAGTCTAAATTCATCGAAAAATGTACTTTCATATGCAAAGAAAATTATGTATATATTATTAAATGCATAATTTATTTGTTAAATTTCATCATAATTTGTCGAAAATTATGTATTATAAACAAAAAAAATTATATAATTAGATATTAAAAATAAAACTTAAATAAAGTCAAAATATTTTCAATACTCTAAATAAATAAAATGTAGTCACAAATTAATCTGACGTAAAATTTATCATATAATTTAAGCTACCAAAGTTCACTTCCAGTAACTTAGTTTTCAATTTATCTCCCTTGAACGTGTTTCTCTTAAATATTTCAATAACCACACAAGAAGTTTAAAATCTGCAAATTATACTCAAGCTAAAATGAAGCAACCAGAAATGGAGTTTTGAACTCTACTTTTAGGCCGATATAAAATGTAAAGCCGAAATGTACTTTTGATACGAATTTTGATGCAAATTAGCAACAAATTTCTTTGTAAATTTTCTCCACAGTAAGAAAACAATTCATATTACACCATGTACAAAGAGGAATTAGCTCAAACATACGATATTCATGCCGCAACTTATATAACATAGGTTTTTTGGAATCTCCTGTAAATTGCGATCATAATTCATGTGAGTTGGATGCATACCAGAATCAAGTGAATATTTCCTTTGACATGATGTTTGGAATCCCAGATCTAACCATCATGTCTACTCGTATCTATTATTGGTTATACTCCAGATGTATTTTACCAGGGACGGATTTAGAGGACAAGAGGGTCGGTTGTTATCTTGTCGTGTCTAATCAATTATTTATTTCTTTTTTATTGTGTATATTTTATAATTCTGCTCCCTCTTGCCGTTTTTTCTGTAGTTTCATTCCTCTTGTCGTATTTTTCATATGCTATTTTCAACATGTCTATTTTCGCCCCCATTAAAAATATTTTTAGTTTCGTTACTGCCTTCCATGAAAGTCTATTGCAATCTTTCATTGCAAATAATTTTTCTCCGTTAATATGCTAGTAAATAAGAATCATTTCAAGGTGATCCATAGGGGTGTAAATAAGCCGAAGTGTACGCGAGCGGCTCGACATTCGGCTTGATAAGAGCTCGTTCGTGACTTGACTCGTTAGAAAATGAGCCAAGTTTAAACAAAAAATTTAGGCTCTCTGTATAAACGACTCGAGCTTGAACACTCAAAAGCTCAGCTCGGCAAAGCTAGCGAACAAACTCATTTAAGTGTTCATGAACATACTCGTTTTAGTGTTAGTGAACATGATTTTTAAGTGTTTGTAAATTGACTCGTTTATTTCATAATACATGTGTAAACTAGTTAATAGTTTATTTTATAACTTATAGTCTTATATATCCATAGTTTGTAAAACATTGTGTTAACTAATAAAATAGATACATGTTGTGTCTTATGTATAGTCAGGCACGGAGGCCCAGGGTTAGCGGGGTGAGCGGCCGCTAACCCTTGCCTCCGTAGGAACTTCAGTATCGCTCCCCCATCTCACCGGCGCAAGGGGGAGCGGCACTGGCCGTCGGAGACTCGGAGTTAGGAAGCCTTGGTTGTGGAGGTTTGGATTTGCGATGACTGAGTGAAGGTTGTGGTTGTAGAGGTTTGAATTGTGGTTTGTGTCTTGTTCCTGCGGTTTGACAGCAAGTACGACGAGAAGAAGGTGTGATGGTTTCTGGTTGGTGGTGGACTGTGAAGAGGGTTGAAAATTGGAATTTGGAAACGATGGGCGGTGGCAGTGTTTGACAAAATGAACTAGGAAACGACGACCTTTGCGATTTGGGGTAGAAGAAAGAATGAATTAGGTTAGGTTTTTTCTGCTAAAATTACTAAAATAACCTTTAATTAAATTGGTAAATAAATGGGTTAACATGATTAGTTTAAACGGGTCACAAACACGTTAAACGAGTATTTTTTTTTATGGTTTTTAATCAGGTTGACTCGTTTACGACCCTAACCTGTTTAATGTAAATCCAAACTCATTTATTTCCGTGTCTTGTTGTATCATTTATATGGATAGTATCGACAAGTGCTAGTCTTAGGAGAACTTAATTAGTTAAATTTTACGATTTGGTTTAACAAAAAGAAACAACTGCTGAATTGAACTATTGACATTTGAAAAGATAAAAAATATTTAAGGACTGAAGTGAATTTTGCTTTTAAATTGACTATGGAGGTTAAACTGTCGACGTTTTGGGTCTTAAAAAGAGATTTTAAAAAGAAAAAACAATACAAAATTTTAAATGGAAAATGTATTTTTAGAAAGCAAAGTCATCCACCCACGTTGTGTCCATTATTTACATAAGTATAAAGTATGTTCTTCATTTATTAAATCTTCTCTTTTTCTCCAACAAAATTAAACTTTACGAAGTTCACTATCAATACTCAATGCATTAAAACACAATATTTGCTATTTTTTAATTAGTTAAGTAATTTTTTTAAAATAATTTACTTTCTTAATTTTGTTGAAATTTTGTTTAACTTTTTAATTTTTTAATTGTGAATTGCTTGCTAACTATGATTGTATGATGTATGAATGCATTTATAATATTGATTTATATTAAACAATGTACTTTACACTAATTTAATTTCTATATGAAGTTTACTTTTTATATGAGTTGATTTTTTTTGAATTGTCGCTCCCTTTGCTCGAATTTCTGGATCTGTCGCTGTGTATAGTTAATAATTTATCTTATAATATACAAAGTTATAGTCTTATACATAGGTCTACATAATATTTTTATTGTTTTAAATTATTTTTAAATATTTCAAATAATAAAATAAATACATGTTATATTTTATTTATAGTTAATAGTTTATCTTATAACTTATAGAGTTATTATAGTATTATACATACCTCTATATATTATTTGGAATGTTTTAAATTATTTGTAACTCTTCTAAATTATAAAGTAGACACATGTTGTATTTAATGTGTATAATTAATAATTTATCTTGTAACTTATGAAGTTATACTCTTATACATATGTTTATATACTCTCACACTCTTATACAAGTTCGTCAAAACTCGTGAACAATATTGTTTATGAGCTCGTAATAAACTTGTAAGCATGCTCATTTAGAGACTCGTTTAAGATACTCGTCTTAGGCTCATTAACAGAGGTTCATTTTAGGCTTGTGAACTGACTCGTTAGCTTGCGAACTTTAAATGAGCTGAACTTAAACATGAATTTGCGTTCAATAAAAAGCTCTGCTCAAGCTCGAACTCATAAAATTTTAACGATCCGAGCTTGAACATTTCAAACTTTGGCTCGGCTCGGTTCGATTACAACCTTAGTGATTGAAACTGTGAAGATATGAAGAAACAAAACTAACTAATGAAGTAAAATGTATTATAACTAACTTCTTTGCTTACATGTCTAACTAAAATGTATAACTATCCAAATACCTTTTATTTATTTAGTGTTACTTATTATGATTGATTCTACAAATTGATCAATATTATTTACTACGGAGTAAAATATGAAAAAAAATATAACTAAAGAAAATTAAAAAAATTATTTTAAAAAATATTTTTAAATAAAATAGACAGGAGGGAGTATTTTTTTTGTTCCTGTTCTTTCCCTTTTGAGGTGTATGGATATTGGTTCTGCTTTTATTGCGTGCATTATGAAACTTAACTCGGTGTTCTCAAATGTTGTCATGCAAATTAAGCAATGATGGGTTTCTTCATGTTCATATGAACTTGCATTAATAATCAAAATTTACCATAGGAGAAAGGTCATCTTAACCTCGTTTAGGCCTTAGGCAAATAAATAAATTGAGGTTTTTCATGCTAAAAAATATATTTTTTAAAAAAAATTCTAGCATTTTTAATTTGAGTTTAGGACCGATTATGTAATCATATGTGTATTTAAGAATTTTTAAAAGTATTTTTGAATTTTTTTTTATACTTCAAAACTTTCATTTGAATTCTTTTCTCGTTTTTTATTAAAAAAATAACTAATTATATTCTTATTTTCAAGTTTAAAATGTAAATATTTTTTAATTAATAAAATAGTCAAATTACTTAGTCTTTATTAAAACTTTGTTTAGCATAAATAAAATTTAATTAGTTTTAGCATTCGAAAAAAATCTTTTAGCATAAACTACAAGAATAGTTAAAGTTTTGATATGTTATCTATATATTTAGAAAAGAAATTACTTTCTTAATAAGACATCTCCCGAAATTTTTAACTTATAAAAAAATTTATATCATCAATATTTAATTTTGAACTTAAAACTATTTAAAATATACTCAAAATGTTAAATATTTTGAGAACATTATATTTATTATACATATTTTAAAACTTTATACACTTAATAAATCTATCCTTTTTAATATTTTATCATTATCATTAAATATATAAAAAGAACACAAAAAAATTTATAACTATAATTTTTTAATAACTGAATAGTAATTAGTGATCGTATTTATTTAATAATTGCTAAACATAATTACTTATCATATATATTTGTATAAATTACAAATAAAAAACAATTTTTATTTTCACATATTATTTTCTAAAAATATAAACTTGCGTAAGAATTTTGAAAAACTAAAATAATTATAATTTATAGACCCGATAATTTAGCCATGGCCTATGCGTAGAGCGGCCCTTGAACTAAAGCTCTTAATACTGATAACAACAGCCACAAATAGAAGAAGACGATGGTGATTCCTTTTTAATAGTAAAAAAAGTCTAAACAACTCATTTATGGACGCAAACCCACAAGGTTGGTTTAGCGATAATGATAAAACATTCGTATCTTGAAGATCTCATGTTCAAATTTCTACTAGTCCCTTTGAATTGAAACATATATAAATACACTTATGAGCATACTCTTTAAACCCTATGGTTCTCTCTCACGTTGGTAGGGGCACCATCTCCTCACCATAAATTCGTTACTATTTCGACGAAGACGGGCTTTGCTAATTAAATCCCCTAAAAGAATGGGCGCAGTGGTGAGCCATGCACTAAAATACCCATTATTATATAGACAAAGACGGGCATAAAGATGCTAACTAACTAAATCACATCCTTAACTACACAAAATAACACTCAAAGCGCTAACATAATAATGTACTAAACTGATAAAAGCCTGTGATTGCTAATCCTATATAAAGGTTCTTTTAAGTAGCAGATGGTCACCTAAACATGGCTGGATTAGGAAAACTATTCCCTAACAAAACTCTTTCTTGCCTCACAAACTTCCTACTTGGAAGATTAGAAAATCCATTTTTGATCCAAACTCCACTACGGTCCATGGTCGGAAGTACCAATGTAAATTGCTCGGCACTTCGCATGCGCTCTCTTTTGAAGGACTCCAAAATTTCGACTGAAACTATAGTTTTTGATTTTGAGGGTGCATTGCTGAAATCGGACTCGTTGTTTCCCTGCTTCATGCTTGTTGCCTTTGAAGCAGGGGGGATTTTTAGAGCACTTATATTGCTTCTCCTGTACCCTCTAGTTTGGTTAGTTGGGAAGGATCTAGGGATTAAGATAATGGTTTTTGTGTGTTTTATTGGGTTAAAAAAGGATAAATTCCCAGTTGCAGTAGCAGTTTTGCCCAAATTTTTCCTAGAAGATGTTGGTTGCGAAGGCTTTGAGAAGGTGATGAGCGGCAAGAAGAAGATAGGAGTGAGTGAGTTGCCTAGAGTCATGGTTGAAGGGTTTTTGAAAGAGTACTTGGGAGTGGAGGCTGTAGTGGGAAGAGAGTTGAAAGTTTTTCATGGTTATTTCACAGGTTTAATGGACGATAAAGACAGAATTTGGGCTACTTTGAATGAGCTTCTTGAGAAGAAGCAACAGGCAGTATTCTATGGATGCTTCAGCAAGTCACTTCTTGGAAAACTAAGTTCACACTGTAAGGTTTGTAACATTTTCCACTTTCCAAACTCCAAAGCAATGTATTTATGTGTCTTTTCATTCCTAAGATTATGGATTCTCACACATTAATTAGTGTTGCAAACAGAATTTTTACGAGGAAACGAAAGCAGAGAAAAGGAACTGGGAATTCCTACCCCGAGAAAGATACCCAAAGCCACTAATTTTCCATGATGGTAGACTGGCTTTTATTCCTACTCCATCAGCAACCCTCGCCATGTTCATGTGGCTACCATTTGGCTTTGTCCTCTCCTTCATCAGAATCTTAATCGGTGTATCACTACCTCTCTCATTAACCATTATGACCCATGCCCTCATCGGGGTACAGTTAACGACATACAAACACAAGTCATCCCTTCTTGATAATAAAGAGAAGCCAAAATGCGCACTCTATCTTTGCAACCACAGAACGCTTCTAGACCCAATCTATGTTTCAATGAGCATCCAGGAACCTGTGACTGCAGTCACCTACAGCATGAGCAAATTCAATGAAAAGATTTCCCCTATTAAGACGGTGCGACTAACTAGACAGAGAGAAAGTGATAGGAAAGTAATGGAAATAATGCTAAGCCAAGGCAACCTTGTGGTTTGTCCAGAGGGAACAACTTGTAGGGAACCCTATTTACTGAGGTTTAGTCCCTTGGTTGCAGAGATAACTACTGATATAGTTCCTGTAGCCATAAGTGTGGAGGCAAACATGTTCTATGGATCAACAGCAAGCGGACTTAAATGTTTAGACCCATTATTCCACTTCATGAACCCACGTCCTAAATACACTGTAAGGATTCTTGAAAAATTGAAAGATGTTGGGGCGTCAAAGTTTGAAGTTGCTAATCATGCACAAGATGTCATAGCTAAAGCTCTAGGGTTTCAGTGCACCAATCTCACAAGGAAGGACAAATACATGATCTTGGCAGGTAACAATGGAATTTAATATAGAATATGGCATCATTTAAACAAGAAGCCAAAAGATAATGTGTAATGTAATATATATAGCTTGTCTTATTTGGTGAAAAACAGAAGTTTATGTTTTATGTTACTTATAAACATGGATGATTTTGTAATTTATCAAATATATAAATTTTTCCAGCCCTATGTTAGTTAGATAAAACTGTTTTTCTAGATTTTGTAAGAACAGTAAACAGTGTAAGAAAGGTAACATCAGCAGTAACAATTTAAACTCCAATCATAATATAAGGCTGGTATATCCCCTTTAATTGATTGATGACATGCTTGCTACTAGCACCTGTACAGCTTCAAAGTTGTTTGACCCCTTGTAAATTTTTATGCATGCTTTGGTTCTTCCACTTCGTTTTTATCTCAATCAACGTTTTACTTTTTTTTCTTAACAATCTGGCATTTGTTGAGTTGTACGTGTTGTGTTGTGCTCGGCTTACTTGGCCCAATGTAATAAATGACCTTATGGCCCATTCAATATACTTAGATGATGAGCACCGACATACTAAGGACCACTACTGTATAAGTAGCTGATGGGCTTAGTGAAATGTATCTGATGCACTTTCTTCTTTCATTTTGGATACTTCTATCCTAATCCTATTTCTCTGATTTCCTATTTGAACCCTAATCCAAATCCATCATGCTCTAGATGGTATCGGAGCAAACCGACCTTACATATCATTAACAGAACCCTAAACCTACATTACCTTGGACTATGGAATCATATTGTGGTGTTCTTGAAGGACGAAACTCTAGTAAGGGCGGCGATATAGTCACGCGGGTGAGGATCCTTACTTTCTATAATTTTCTAACCATCCAGGTGTGGTTCTGGTAACTGAGACTCTAACTGAGAACAATTATTTGCGCTGGTCTGTTGCGATTGAGATTGCGTTAGGAGTGAAGCTGGGCCAATTTACCAAAGTAATGAATAAGAAAAAAATTATCAAATCATTGTTTTTTTAAACTTAATTTCCAAAAAGGAGTAAAAATTGACTTTTTCACCCTATATACAGGTAAAATATGTCATTTTCAATGTATTCCGTTCGTATAAAGGGTGGAATATACGAATTTTTTGTATACTTAACCTTTTTACGGGCGGAATACACTGAATATGACGTATTCTACCTGTATAGAGAGCAGAATATGCCCTCCGTAGCCTCGACAGCCCCATTTGGGTTGTCAGCTGCTTGGTTGCAGACCCACATGGGGTGCCAGTTCACTTGCATGCCAAACATGCTTGTTTTTTTTTCATTAGTTAATATAGTTTTAATATTTTTTATATTATATTAATATTAACTTTTTGTTTATCTGTTTCAAAATAAATAAATATGTAATATTTATGTGATGGAAAATTAAATGGTTAATAAAAAATAATTAAATCTGTAATATTCTTGTTTTTATGCGAAATCATTTTAATTGACCAGACAACTTTTACTTAAATTAATTTTTTTCACTACAATACATTCTATTTGATTGTAGAAATAACCATTACAAGCAATAAAATATGTATTTAAATTATTTATGTTTTTTATTGTATTTACTTAACAAATTAATTTATTCTCAA